>MU692281.1:801-12918 GCA_026770625.1 Nicotiana glauca
AATATATCATGGGTGGTAGGCGTACCACTCGCTCCCATTTCAATATATCATGTGTGGTAAGCGTACCACTCGCTCCCATTTCAATGTATCATGTGTGGTAGGCGCACTACTCTATCCCATTTTAATGTATCATGTGGTAGGCGTACCACCCGCTCCCGATACTTTCAACACAGTACACAATACAATCCCGTCAAGGGAAAAATCACAACAAGTCAACCATCCCGACAAGGGAGAGTCAGCTATAACCAATCCTATTCAACTTCTTCTCGGCACAAGTAGTATTAATATTGAGTCGCAACTTTCATAGGATCAAACAAGGGTACAAAATTAGTAAAATTAAGACTCACGGTCATGCTCGAAACCGACGCATGGATACTCGTCACCACGCCCATACGTCGTACCCAACACAAAACAAATAGCAATTATGACTCAACTCCTAATCCCTTAACCTAGGGTTAGACCGAACACTTACCTCAACTTTCACGGCCGAATACAATAAGGATTCCATAGTATCAATATATGCTAAACAAATCAAACCCAATGTCTAATTATAGATTTCCAAGCTTTCTTCCCAAAATTCTAAAATCACCCCCAGGCACGCTTGGTCAAAACACGAGGTTTAGACCAAAAACAAATCCCCCATTCACCACCAACCCGAATACATAATTTCTTTTCAAATTCGACCCCAAAACAAGGTCTAAATGAAGAAAATATAGAAAACCCTAACTCTACCCATTTACCCCAATTTCTACCCTAAATTGCATGATTTAAGCTTAGGAATTCAATAGATGTTGAAGGAAATGAGAGGAAACAAGTAAAGAATTGCTAACCCACGGAGTTTTGGTGAAGAATCGCTTCAAAAGTCGCCCCAGGTGTGGAGAAGAAGAAGTTATGAAATTTGAAGTTGGTCCTGAAATGGTTCTTTTTTCTTAACTTAAAAATCGCTGGGCAAAAATTACCTTACGCTTTCGCGACAGTAGCGTTCGCGAAGGGTAAAGGCTGACAACCATCGCGTTCGCGAGTGGAGTAGTGCGAACGTGAAGAGGAAAGATGCTGGGGTCCAAAGTTTGGCCTACGCGAACGCGTGAGGCCATATGCGAACGCGCTGAAGGAGGGTCGTGGACTTACGCGAATGCAGGAACAGTTACACGAATGCGAAGGAGGAAGATCTAAGGCATCGGGAACGCGGAAGGGGGGTACGAACGCGAAGAAGTAAATGCCTGAGTGCCTGTTGCAGATTTTCTGCAACTTTACTTAGTTCAAACCACCTCGAACACCTCCGAAAACACTCTCGATCCCTCGGGACTCATAACCAATCACACACACTGACTCACCCACATCCTACGAACTTAACCGTGCGATCAAATCGCCAAAATAATATTAAAATCAATTAATCAAACCTCAAAATCATTAGTTTTTCATACAACTTCATAAGCTTTCAATTTTAGATATTTACGTCCGAAACACGTCAAACGACATTCGATTTCAACCAAATTTCATGTAAACGTTTTAAAACACATATAAGACCTGTACTGGGCACCGGAACCAAAATACAGGCCCGATACCAACACGTTCTATTCAAATTTCATTTTAAATTTTCTTAACAATTTCAGAAAAATAATTTCTTTCAAAAATTCATTTCTCGGGCTCGAACCTCGGAATTTGATTCTGGGAATATGCCCGACTCCCATATTTTTCTACGGACCCTCTGGGACCGTCAAATGATGGGTCCGGGTCTTGGTCCGTTTACCCAAAATGTTGACCAAAGTCAAACTTATTCATTTTAATACAAAATTTCACATTTAAGCTTTCGACTACGCGCCAGGATTGTGCACGCAAATCGAGGCGACTAAAAATAAGGTTTTCAAGGCCTCGGAAGCATGGAATAAGAAAGAAAGCAGGTGATGACCCTTTAGGTCGTCACATTCTCTACCTCTAAAACAACCATTCGTCCTTGAACGGACAAAAGAAAGAAGTACCTGAGTCGGGAAAAATATGGGGATAAGGGCTCCGCATATCAGACTCGGACTCCCAGGTCGATGCCTTAGGGGGCTGACCTCTCCACTGAACACGAACAGAGGGAAGACTCTTGGATATCAACCGACGAACCTACCGGTCCAGAACAGCTACCGTCTGCTCCTCGTAAGACAAGTTCTTGTCCAATTGGACTGTACTAAAATCTAACACGTGGGCTAGATCTCTGTGATACCTCCGAAGCATAGATACATGAAAACTAGATGCACCGCTGATAAGCTGGGCGGCAATCCAAGTATATAAGACATCTATCCCACTCAATCAATAATCTCAAACAGACCAATGAATCTAGGGCTAAGCTTGCCCTTTTTCCCAAATCTCATCACGCCCTTCACAGGCGGCACTCGAAGCAATACTCGCTCACCTACCGTGAAAGCTACATCTCGAACCTTACGATCTACATAGCCCTTTTTCCTGGACTGAGCTGAACGAAGCCTATCCTGAATGATCTTGACCTTGTCCAAGGCCTCCTGAACCAAATTCGTACCTAGCAACTGAGCGTCTCACGGCTCGAACCATCCAATCGGAGACCGACACCGCCTACCATATAAAGCCTTATAAGGAGCCATCTGGATGCTCGACTGGTAGCTGTTGTTGTAGGCACACTCTACTAAAGGCAAGAACCGATCCCACGAACCTCCAAAGTCAATAACACAAGCCCGGAGCATTTCCTCCAAAATATGAATAGTCCGCTCGGACTGACCGTCCGTCTGGGGATGAAATGCTGTGCTCAACTCAACCCATGTGCCCAACTCTCAATGAACTGCTCTCCAGAAGCACGAGGTAAACATCGTACCCCGGTCCGAAATGATAGATGCCGGCACACCATGAAGGTGAACGATCTCCGGGATATAAATCTCAGCTAATCTCTCGGATGAATAGGAGACTACCATAGGAATGAAATGCGCTTACTTGGTCAGCCTATCAACAATGATCCAAACTGCATCGAACTTCTTCCGAGTCAACGGAAGTTCCGTAACAAAGTCCATAGTGATTCTCTCCCACTTCCACTCGGGAATCTCAATCCTCTAAAACAAACCACAAGGCCTATGATGCTCGCACTTAACCTGCTGACAATTGAAACACTGACCCACATATGCAACAATATCTTTCTTCATCCTATGGCACCAATAATGCTGCCGCAAATCCTGATACATCTTCGCGGCTCCTGGATGAATAGAGTACCGGGAGCTATGGGCCTCCTCTAAAATCAAATCTCGAAGCCCATCCACATTAGGCACGCAAACTCGCCTCTGCAATCTCAAGACTACATCCACATCTAAGGTAACCTGCTGGGCATCTCCACGCTGCACCGTGTCCCTAAGGACACACAAATAGGGATCATCAAACTGCTGATCACGGATACGCTCTAATAATGAAGAACGAGCGACCGTGCAAGCCAACACACGACTGGGCTCTGAAACATCCAGTATCACGAACTGATTGGCTAATGCCTGAACATCCAAGCAAGCGGCCTCTCACTGACTGGAATATAAGCAAGACTGCCCATACTGGCTGACTTCCTACTCAAAGCATCGGCCACAACATTGGCCTTCCCCGGATGATATAAAATGGTGACATCATAATCCTTTAACAACTTCAACCACCTCCTTTGCCTGAAATTCAACTCCTTTTGCTTGAACAAGTACTTAAGACTCTTGTGGTCAGTGAACACCTCACATGCCACGCCATACAAATAGTGCCTCCAAATCTTCAAGGCATGAACAATAGCTGCGAACTCTAAATCATGCACTGGATAGTTCTTCTCATGAATTTTCAACTGTCTCGAAGCATAGGCAATAACCTTGCCACCCTGTATCAACACTGCATCAAGCCTAATACGGGAACTATCACAATAGACAGTATAAGGCCCAGATCCTGTGGGCAAACCAACACCGGTGCCGTAGTCAAAGCTGTCTTGAGCTTCTGAAAGCTCGCCTCACACTCGTCCGACCATCTAAACTAGGCGCCTTTCTGGGTCAACCTGGTCATCGGGGCTGCAATAGACGAAAACCCATCCACAAACCGACGGTAGTAGCCTGCAAATCCCAAGAAACTTCGAATCTCTGTAGATGATGCTGGTCTAGGCCAGTTCTTGACTGCCTCAATCTTCTTTGGGTCCACCTGAATACCCTCTGCTAATACAACGTGACCCAGAAATGCTACTAAACTCAGCCAGAGCTCGCACTTGGAAAACTTGGCATATAACTGACTATCCCTTAGAGTCTGAAGAACCACTCTAAGGTGTTGCTCGTGCTCCTCCTAGCTGCGGGAGTACACCAAAATATCATCAATAAAAACTATCACGAACAAGTCCAAGTATGGCCTGAACACTCAGTTCATCAACTCTATGAATGTCACTGGGGCATTGGTCAATCCAAACGACATGAACAAGAACTCATAATGCCCATACCGAGTACAAAAAGTTGTCTTAGGGACATCGGATGCCCTAATCCTCAACTGATGGTAGCCAGATCTCAAGTCAGTCTTGGAGAATACCTTGGCACCCTAAAGCTGGTCAAACAAATAATCAATCATCGGTAGTGGATACTTATTCTTAATTGTTACCTTGTTCAATTGCCAGTAATCTATGCACATCCTTATCGATCCGTCCTTCTTCTTGACAAATAACATTGGCGCGCCCTAAGGCGAAATACTGGGTCTTATGAAACCCTGCTCAAGCAAATCCTGCAACTGGTCCTTTAACTCTTTCAACTCTGGCGGGGCCACGCGATACGGCAGAATAGAAATGAGCTGAGTGTCCGAAGACAGATCAATACAAAGGTCGATATCCCTGTCTGGCGGCATACCCGATAAAACTAAGGTCAAGGTCTTGATATGGCAATCCAAGATTGTATGATACGGGGACAACCAATCCACACCCAAGATAATGTCGAAATCCACCATGTATAAAAGTAACAAATCAACACGGGTATCAAGACCCCCAATCTCCACAGCACAAAAGCGATGAACTCAATCAAACACAATAGAACCGCCCACCATTATAGATACATAAACAGGAATACTCAAAGTATCACTAGGTATGACCAAGTACGGTACAAAGTAAGATGACACATACGAATACGTAGACCCTGGATCAAATAGCACTGACGCATCTCTATCACAAACCAGAATAGTACCGGTAGTGACTGCATCTGATGACTCAGCCTCTGGCCTGGTTGGAAGAGAATAATACCGTGGCTGGGACCCACCTCCATGGACTGTATCCCTTCGTCGATCTGCTGCTAGCTGATCTCCGTCCCTGGCGGTCTGAGCTCCACCTCTATGACCTCTATCTCTACCTCTGGCTTGCTGGGCGGGCTGTGGAACACCTGGTTCCTGAACCATGGCACGAGAACCCTAATGCTGAGAACTACCCGGTGCTCGAGGGCAAAATTTGGAAATAAGACCTGGATCACCACAAATGTAGCAAGACCTCGGCTGCTGCGGCTGAGTACCCCTCAACCTCGGGCAAGCCCTCCTAAGATGACCATGCTCACCACACTCATAGCATCCAAGCGAATGTTGTAGCTGAGGTAAATGAGGCTGACCCTGGCGACCTGAATGACCACCCGAAGTGCCATGAGTGACCTGCAGAGATGACTGAAAGGCCCTAGGAGGATGGCCTATACCATAAGAATCTCTACCTCTAGGTGAGGTACCACTGAATCTGCCTGCATGACAGGGCCTCTTATCCGACCCATGACCACCTCCCTGTGGTGGAACCATCTCAACTCTACGGCTCCCATTGAGCACCTCCTGAAAAGTATTCTCACTCCCGGCCTCGGCCACTATACCCAGCTGACCTGCCACCGCTGGCTGAACTACTGGAAGCAAACCCACTCGAATGACACTCTCTATGAGGCCTATCAATCGGAGTACAGCATCCTGAAGAACTAGGCTGGGAATGAACCCCTCTGGGGTCTGAGCTGGGCCCACCGGGACTGCTGGGGCTGGAACCTCCTCCTCCAAATCAACCTGAGGCTCCGCCTCTAGGGACTCAGACTGCCGAGCGGTAGATGAAGAAGCGCGTGTTCTCGCCATCTACGGAAGAACAGAGTAGAAATTCAATCGGTATTTGAGAAACAGAACCGCACGACAAGAAAGAACAAATATGAAGTTTGTTTCCTAACTTTGTAGCCTCTGGGGATAAATACAGACGTCTCCGTACCGATCCCTTAGACTCTAGTAAGTTTGTCCGTGAGTTGTGAGACCTATGTAACCTAGTGCTCTGATACCAACTTGTCACGACCCAAATTTCCCACCCTCGGGAGTCGTGATAGCGCCTACTAATAGGAGCTAGGCAAGCCAACTCTTATCTATCTTTTTCATTAGCCAAATTCTCCTTTTAGCCATTTGACAATGATAATATAACTACGGCGGAATAATTTAAATGAGCGGAAGACTAAGTTAATAAAACCAAATGAAATACGGAAATTCAATAAAAACCCATACCCAAGAACTGGTGTCACATTACTCACCAACTACTAAGAGTACTAAACACAACTGTTTGAAAGAAATATAAAACAGTTTATCTCGAATACAATGAGATAACAAACTGAAAGTAAAGATAAAGGAGACAGCGGGCCTGCGGATGCCTGCAAGGCTACCTGGATGTCTCGTTGGTCTGAATGCTAAGGCCCGCGATAATGTGGATGTTGTCCGAAACCTGTATATGTGAAAAAGAGCACAGAGTGTAGTATCAGCATAACCGATCCCATGTGATGGTAAGTGCCTGGCCTAACCCCGGTGAGCTATTGACGAGGCTAGAACCACAATCCAGATAAAACCTGTGCAGTTACATATACAAGTACAACAAAAAAAAAGTAGCAAGAACATAACAATTTAAGCCGGGGAGGGGAGCATACTTCAGGGGTAACAGATAGAAACAAAATATCAGGAATAATGATACGAACATCTACAGCTTAACTTCTAGCAATAATGAACAGAGAAGGCAACTTTCATATTCAACTCATCTCGTTGCAGGCGTGCAACCCGATCCCATTTCTCAATATCTCGTGGTAGGCGCACCACCCGATCCCATTTCAATATATATCATGCGGTAGGCATAACACTCGCTTCCATTTCAATATATCATGTGTGGTAGGTGTACCACTCGCTCCCATTTCAATATATCATGTGTGGTAGGCGTACCACTCGCTCCCATTTCAATATATCATGTGTGGTAGGCGTACCACTCGCTCCCATTTCAATATATCATGTGTGGTCGGCGTACAACTCGCTCCCATTTCTATATATCATGTGTGGTAGGCGTACCACTCGCTCCCATTTCAATATATCATGTGGTAGGCATACCGCTCGCTCCCATTTCAATATATCATGTGTGGTAGGTGTACCACTCTTTCCCATTTCAATATATCATGTGTGGTAGGCGTACCACTCGCTCCCATTTCAATGTATCATGTGTGGTAGGCGTACCAGTCACTCCCATTTCAATATATCATGTGTGGCAGGCGTACCACTCCCTCCCATTTCAATGTATCATGTGTGGTAGGCGTACCACTCTCTCCCATTTCAATATATTATGTGTGGTAGGCGTACCACTCGCTCCCATTTCAATGTATCATGTGGTAAGTGTACCACCCGCTCCCAATACTTTCAACACAGTACACAATACAATCCCGGCAAGGGAACAATCATAACAAGTCAACCATCCCGACAAGGGAGAGTCAGCTATAACCAATCCTATTCAACTTCTTCTCGGCACAACTAGTATCAATATTCAGTAGCAACTTTCATAGGATCAAACAAGGGTACACAATTAATAAAATTAAGACTCGCGGTCACGATCGACACCGACGCATGGATACTGGTCACCATGCCCATACGTCGTACCCAACACAAAACAAATAGCAATTATGACTCAACTCCTAATCCCTCAACCTAGGGTTAGACCGAACACTTACCTCAACTTCCACGGCCGAATCAATCCACAACAACCGCTTTCCCTCTCGAATTCGGCTCCAACTCAATCAAATCTATATAATAAGGATTCCATAGTATCAATATATGCTAAACAAATCAAACCCAATGCCTATTTATAGATTTCCAAGCTTTCTTCCAAAAATTCCAAAATCACCCCCGAGCCCGCTTGGTCAAAACACGAGGTTCGAACCAAAAACAAATCCCCCATTCACCCACGAGCTCGAATATATATTTTGTTTTAAATTCGACCCCAAAACGAAGTCTAACTCAAGAAAATATAGAAAACCCTAACTCTACCCATTTCCCCCAATTTCTACCCTAAATTGCATGATTTAAGCTTAGGAATTCAATAGATGCTGAAGGAAATGAGAGGAAACAATTAAAGAATTACTAACCCACAGAGTTTTGGTGAAGAATCGCTTCAAAAGTCGCCCCAAGAGGTGTGGAGAAGAAGAAGAAGTTATGAAATTTGAAGTTGGTTCCGAAATGGTTCTGTTTTCTGAACTTAAAAATTGCTCGGCAAAAATTACCCTACGCGTTCGCGACAGTAGAGTCGCGTTCGCGAAGGGTAGAGGCTGACAACCATCGCGTTCACAAGTGGAGTAGTGCGAATACGAAGATGAAAGATACTGGGGTCCAAAGTTTGGCATACGCGAACGTGCTAAAGGAGGGTCGTGGACTTACGCGAACGCGAGAACACATACGCGAACACGCTGAAGGAGGGTCGTGGACTTACGCAAACGCGAGAACAGTTACGCAAATGCGAAGGAGGAAGATCCAAGGCATCGCAAACGCGGAAGGGGGCTGCGAACGCGAAGAAGTAAATGCCTGAGTGCCTGTTGTAGATTTTCTGCAACTTTTACTAAGTTCAAACTACCTCAAACACCTCCAAAAATAGTCACAAGCCCTCGGGACTCCTATCCAATCACACACACTGACTCAACCACATCCTACGAACTTAACCGTGCGATCAAATCACCAAAACAACATCAAAATCAATTAATCAAACCTCAAAGTCATTAGTTTTTCATCCAACTTCATAAGTTTTCAATTTTAGAGATTTACATCCGAAACACATCAAACGCCGTCCGATTTCAACCAAATTTCACAGAAACGTTTTAAAAAACATATAAGACCTGTACCGCGTGCCGAAATCAAAATACGGGCCCGATACCAACACGTTCTATTCAAATTTCATTTCAAATTTTATTAATAATTTCAGAAAAATAATTTCTTTCAAAAATTCATTTCTCGGGCACGGGTCCTCGGAATTCGATTCCGGGCATATCCCTGAGTCCAATATTTTTCTACGGACCCTCTGGGACCTTCAAATCACGGGTCCGGGTCCGTTTACCCAAAATTTTGACCAAAGTCAAACTTATTCATATTAATACCAAATTTTAGCATTTTTTACAAAATTTCACATTTAAGCTTTCTTGCTACGCGCCCGGACTGCGCACGCAAATTGAGGTAACTAAAAATGAGGTTTTCAAGGCCTCGGAAGCACGAAATGAGAATGAAAGCAGGTGATGACCCATTGGGTCGTCACATATATAAAAAATGAAAAGTATTATAAATAGAATTCTATTTATGGTGAATGTCTATATTTAGAGATATTCTAAGGTTTCACTACTAGAATTCCTGCAAAAAGCGACCAAACTTTGGGGACCAAAGTTGATCTATCAAGAAAAGCGACCAAAGTTGGTCGCTAAACTCGTGAAAATAATAAAATAATGATTTTAATTACATCTTGGTCGCTATTTGGTCGCCAAATTAGTTAAAATATTGACTGAACTGGTCAGACTTGTTTGGTCAAAGGTTTTCTGAGATTTGCGACCAATATTGATCGCAAAAGAGGGACCCTCCTACAAAATTTTAATAATTATATTTTTATTTTTAAAATATTATAAAAATTAAATATATAAAATTTAAAATTAGCGACAAACGTTGGTCGCCAACCAAAGGGTAGGCAGATAGCGACCAACGATGGTCGCCAAAGACTGACTCGGTTATAAAATTTTAATAATTATATTATTAATAAAAATATTATATAAAATACAAAGAAATCTTATTTAAATTTAGCGACCAACTTTGGTCGCAAACTTAAATTCATGTCTAGTTGGCGGCCAAAGTTGGTCTCTATTCAGGTCAACAATGGTCAAAATTAAAAATTACTTTTGTATTTACTATCTAAATAATATAAATGTAAGACGTTAATAGTTTTGTAATATAAGGGATGAATAGTAATACGAAGCGTGCGTGCGTGTGTGTGTATATATTTATACTTACGCTATATTATGCACTAATTATAAGTGTATTAGGTAATATTATATCGAATGTAGCTTTTATATATATATATATACTATGAACTAAGTATTAATATATATACTTACACTATATTATGCACTAAGTGTAAGTGTATTAGGTAATATTATATTGAATGTAGCTTTTATATATATATATATATATATATATATATATATATACACACACACACTTACGCTATACTATGCACTAGTTATAACTGTATTAGGTAATATTATATCGAATGTAGCTTTTATATATATATATATATATATATATATATATATATACACACACACACTTACGCTATACTATGCACTAGTTATAACTGTATTAGGTAATATTATATCGAATGTAGCTTTTATGTATATACTTACCATATACTATGCACTAATTATAAGTGTATTAGGTAATATTATATCGAATGTAGCTTATGTCACAACCCAAAATCCACTAAGGATCGTGGTGGCGCCGGACACCGCTGTCAGGCAAGCCAACCAAATAATTATTTAAATTCTCTTTTTAATTACAATTAAAAATATAGAATTTTTCCTTACATTTTCATAATTAAAAAAATCCCTACTTCAAATTCAAATTAAGTAATAACTATTAGTGCACATCTTTCGAAAATCATCCCAGAACCCAGTGTCGCAAGTGCATGAGCATCTAGTGATAAGAAAAATAAAATACAACATCTGTCCGATGTAAAGTGGACAGGGAATATATAATAAAAATACTGAAAGGAACTACACTAGCTGCGGGTTGCCTCAAACAATGCAGCTCACCTAGTCCCAGAATTGTCCGCGCTGCTACGCCCAGTAGGCCACTAGAGATGCATATACCTGTGCAACAAAAATGCACAGAAGTGTAGTATGAGTACGTAAACAACGTGTACTCAATCAGTATCCCGCCTAATCTTGAAGAAGTAGAGACGAGATGGTCAACTCTGACACTTACTAATGGTCCGAAAATAATGATATACTAAAATGGGCGGAAATCATGGATTTATATAGCATGATCTAGTCCACAAAGCTGTAAAACAGGTAAACACCTTTAACAATCAACAAAGGATTTTCAGGATCTCTTTTCATTTATCTTCAGCAATTTGTGTCAGGCCAAAAGGCAATATCAACATCAAGTATTTCCAATACGCAATATAAACATGCACATATCATGCCGAGGCGACAGCCCGATCCAACAGAAATATAAACTGTGCACTGCCGAGGGTCGAACGATCCGAACCAATAGATGCATCTACTTCCTCTTCTCGTGAATCATCTATGTGACGCGGTCAACATAAAGTAAACAAATACCCTGCTCGCGAATCATCCATGCGACGCAGTCAACATAAAGTAAACAAAGACCCTGCTCGCGAATCATCCATGCGACGCAGGTACACACAGGAATACATGCTCAAACACTCAATTCAAAATTATTGGGGAACATTTTTATCAAATAAAAACCAAATCCTCTTTTAACAATTTAAGAAAATGAAGTTTAATCCTTTTTGAAATTCATTTACTGGTTCAATTTGATTTTTTAACAATTCAAATGTCAATAAGATTGCAAATATCCCAAGTATAGCATGCTTTTGGGTCCTAGACTACCCGGACAACAACATAATAGTAGCTACGCACGAACTCTTGTCACCTGGTGCGTATGTATCCCCCACAAACAGGAGCACCTAATCAATTAACTCACCTATGGGTAAATTCTCCCTCACAAGATTAGAAAGGAGACTCACCTCGCTCCGAAGACACATAATCGGCATTCTACATTCTTCCGAAGGCTCGAACCAACGCACAAAGCTCCAAAACTAGAAAATGGTCATAC
>MU692284.1:0-48396 GCA_026770625.1 Nicotiana glauca
TGTTTGTGATAATCAAGCTGCTCTTCATATTGCGTCAAATCCAGTGTTCCATGAGAGAACTAAACACATTGAGATAGACTGTCACTTTGTTAGAGAAAAGATACTCTCGGGAGATATTGCTACAAAGTTTATGAAGTCGAATGATCAGCTTGCAGATATTTTCGCCAAGTCCCTCACTGGTCCTCGTATTAACTACATATGTAACAAGCTTAGTACATATGATTTATATGCACAGCTTGAGGGGAGTGTTAGAATACTAATGTAAATAGGAGTAAATAAATAGCCCTAATCCAATATATATTAGGAGTAGGACATGTTGTGTGTGTATATATATAGGGCTTATTGTAACATATGAATTNACATCAATAATATAATTTCTCCCGTGCTTTGTCACAGGCATTATTTAGATCACTGTAGTCATAGCTTATCTTGAGAAAGTTCTCGGACACAATTCCGTCATTTTCAGACATGGACAGTTCTTGTACAACTTTCTCCAGTCCTTTGCTAATAGCTTGCATTTCCTCTGCAAAAAATTTCAGTTGTATCTGCAGAAATTTTTTAATCAGACCACTGTCGAACAGTGACTTTATAATTGGTTGGTCCAAATAACGATACCTTTGCTGAAGGTTCCAAGCTAGACAGATCTTTAGAAAAATCTAGCAGTTCGGGCAATTTGTAAACAAGTACCTGACAGAGAAAATTTCGTCAAGCATCTTATAAAATATGCTGGTTGCTAGCATAAACCAAAGACATTTTGCAAAATTATAAATAGTTAAATATCAGCGCAATGACATGGAAAAGTGAAGAAAAACAATAGTTACCATTAGCATTTTACAAGGAAAAGCTTCATACTGGTCAGGGCCTAAGTGCTAGAGGAGAATTTAACACCAATAGGATAAGATATCTAGAAGTACCACGCGCCAGCAAATTTTGAGGATAGAGATTAATTACATAGATTGATTTGACAAATGTGAGAAAGCTGATAACAATGTTCACAAAAAGAGTAAGTTTTGTGACTGAATGCATGTCGTGAAGGAAGATCTGTGTCCGTCGATCTAGTCATTATCCTTTTTGTTCCTTATCAAATAAGACCTCCATTCTGCCTTTCAGTTAAACTTATTAAAATCAAATGATATGCAAATTCAGAAAAATCCAGTTAAAGAGATAATCCCTGATTTGAAAAGAATTGAGCTCCACAACACACTTTAGACACTAATTCTTTTTCCTCAACCTGACAAGTTAGGATTGAATTTATAGTTTACTTTTAGTAACTTCAGATATAGAAACTTTTAGCTAGATAAATTACGATAGAAAACAAAGTCACACACAATCCCTGGGACACATTTGAAAAGGACCTGATGACAGAAGGTGCAATCAGCTGATCTAAACCACCAACAACCCAGTATAATCCCACAAGTGGGGTTTGGGGAGGGTAGTGTGTACGCAGACCTTACCCCTACCATGGGTAGAGAGGCTGTTTCCAAATAGACCCCCGGCATCCTCCCCACCAAGAACTCCCCACCTTGCTCTTGGGGTGACTCGAACTCACAATCTCTTGGTTGGAAGTGGGGGTTGCTTACCATCAAAGCAACCCCTCTTGCAATCAGCTGATCTAATTGGGTAAATTTAGGTCACAGAAAAGAGATGATTTACTCATGCTCAACATAGATGATTCCTACCAAAAAGTACAACAACAACAACAACCAAGTATAATCCCACTTAGTGGGGTATGGGGAGGGTAGTGTGTACGCAGACCTTACCCCTACCTTGGGGTAGAGAGGCTGTTTTCAAATAGACCCCCGACATCCTTCCGTCCAAAAACTTCTCACCTTGCTCTTGGGGAAACTCGAACTCACAACCTCTCGGTTGGAAGTGGAGGTTGCTTAACATCAGAGCAACCCCTCTTGTCAGATGATTCCTACCAAAGGAGCAAAAATTCTTGAAAGCTGTGTACACTCTACTAATCACTGTACAAGCATCACGGATTTTTATGTCAGCATTTCCTTTAGGAAATGTTATGACTCAAGTAGCAATGGTTTATTTCAGAAATGGATGATTCTTTTACTTTGTTATTTTTCCCTCACAAGTTGGACAGCATTCCACTAAACTAAAGAGTATTAATGGCCGGGCCAAGGAAAACCATCAGATCTGCCAAGAAATTGCGACTAAGTGAACTGATTCTATTCTGCTCAAGATAGGAAGAAATCTGAGCACAATAAAAAACACAACAACAATCCAGTGTATTCCCACAAGTGCGGTCTGGACACCACATCCAAAATATTCGCCAACCACATCATTATGCTCTCACAAGAAGACTACCAACCAAAGACTGTACCTTGCAAAGATAATGCATGAGTGTCATCTTATTGTTCCGCGCACGTGTCTCTGTTAGTTTAAGGAGGCTATCTAACCTGAATCCAACAGCAGACCCTACACAAAAGCATCAAGATATCATTAGATGAAGAAACGATTTCCCAAAGTCCAAAGAGAAAACTAAGTTATGAGAACTCATTTATCATCTAACTGAAGCAGGGAATTGTTCAATAATTTCAAAACCAGAAAAGCCAATGGAGAAGACAATTATGGAGATTTATCATCTCACAATAAAAGCTTTGAGAGATACCCAGTAGATTTATTTGACAAGTTCTCCTTATCTCTAGAGTAAAGATTTCTACTGCTGAACAAGTCCTCAACTTGGAAATATCTTAGTGGGAACAGTTCCCCAAAACGTTCACAAAAAGTTGGAGTTCACAGATGCTATTCAACTCCCAATAAGACGTAACAATGAAGAAATAAATAGCAAGATAAGCTTGAGTTGAAAGAGATTGTTAACCCAAACTCTGGCGGTTCCCTGGTTCAAAGCATTTCCGAGAGAGAGAATTGTCTGCATAATCCTTTTCAATTTTGATGAACCCTTGATCTGATTACAAAATCAGAGGAAAGATGAAATCAAGGACAGTGTCAAGAAAGCAATCCCTAGTCTTATCCAATGGTAAATCATTAATAGTTAGAAAAGAAAAAACAAAAGAAAATGTACCTGATCAGCCGCCTAATTCACAATATTCAGACTCTTCCTTGGCTGAGAAACCTGAAATTAAAGCAGAATGAATATGCCATCAGCTAGGAAGTGTGAAACACTCCCACTGCAGCAAAAAGGCAGTAGGTGTGACATCTTCTCACCTGAGATTCAAACTGAATCTTAAACGAAAAAACTCGCACCTTGGAATCTATTCGTGGTACTTGCATCAACTCTAACATGAACTGTGACAATGAAAAGATCTTAGAATTAGATGTCAATACATAAACGGTCCATTCAACTCTATGCAGGAGAAAGTGGGGCAGTAAACCAAAATAAGGAAATAAGTTAGTTCACAATGGACAGACCTGTTCACATCGACCCAACTTCTCCTTCTCTCCTTTATAACCCTGAAACAAATATGTTCAATAAAGCAACATTGTTCACATGGTCCTATATACATCAAGTTATAAGCGTTCCTCTCTTTTTTTCAAACAGATATTTCACCTTGAGAGTTTCCATCTCCTCCTTAGTCAGGCAAAACTTTATCAGATGCAAAACTTTATCAGATTCTCCACCTGATCCACATCTAATGCTGAATCTTCCAGTGCAAGAACTGAGCTCTGTTGAAAATTTTAAAAGTGTTAGCTAACAATTAGAAGCATAATTCAAGTTTTAAAAAAACATTATACACAGATTGACATTTATTTGTCTGCACATGCGTACACCATTCTTGGAAATAATATAACTCAACTATATGAATGAGTATATGGTCCAGGGAACATCACAAAGAAAGATGAGAGGAAAAGGGGTGGAGGAGGTTAAAATAAGTAAAACATTTGACATGCAAAAAGTGCACAAACCCACCCAAAATTGGTGATCACAAGATTCAACACTTGGAAGTACAAATACCTTTTATTTTGGGATAGGTGACACTAGAATAGTTTTGCTTTCTTTAAATATCAGATTATATTTAAATCAGCAGGGTTTTTAACCAAGACAATTAAACAGCACAGAGTCCAAATCAATTGTAAGCTTATTACAGAGGTTTATTCGAAAATTGAACAGCTCGAGAGAAAATCTCCAACAAGGTCAACAATGTGATTGTTATTCCTATTTCTGAATGGAAGTTTAACACAATAATTGAGAAAATAGAAAGGGAGTGCAATTATAAAGTTGAACAGATCTAGGTGGGAAAAAGTTTCCTGTATTTTCTTATTAGGAGGACAAAAATCAATCTTCAACACCGGAATCTATAAAATCATGGGACAAGTAACGTGCTTTAAAATTTAGAATTTGAAGTGTGAAATGAATCACTGTGATAATAGCGCCACCCTATTGCTAGATAGAGGTGGATAGATAAGTACCCAAGATAATATGGCAGAGATGAATCTGAACATTTGGTACAACCAGCTATAGGTCAGACATTATATTCTAGGATAACCAGATTATCCAAAGAGAAAGTCAATTGTATATGAATACAGCTTACCAGCATATCATGCAGTGGTATTTTCACCTTAGAAAGCATGATTTCACAATTATAAGCCTGTCTATGATCAACCTGCCAAAATAGAATTCAGGTAAAATCTCTCTTAGAACTTGGACTAGCTGAAACAATGACACAGTTACATCTTACCTCCACATCTATATGTGAAGCGAGAAAATGCAGTAGCTTCCACAAAGCTATACGAGTATCAGTCGGGATGGGTTAGATGAGATGTTACTCGTGAATAGGAAGATTTCACTGAATCCTTGACAAAGAAGCTTAGTGTATTACCCTATATTTTTCATAAGGGTATATTGGTGATTAGCAAAATAATAATAATAAGAAACTAACTTTTAAAAAAAACAAATCAAAAAGAAAAAGAAAAAGAAAAGAAGAGACAATTAAAGAAAAGGGCCGAAGCCCCTTTCTCTGCCCAAATCAAAAGAAGAAAAGGAAAGGTCTTAGCGTAACCAAACCAGAAGCAAAAGAAATAGGGTTTAAAAAAAAAAAAGAAACCCCTAGCCAACGCAGACATTACGGCACGGCAGAAGCAGCAACAGAGAAGAACGAAAAGGGAAAAGGTTTCTGGTGTTACCTCAGTGTCAAATAATGTATCCATTAAACATTGGTATATATTTTGTAGTCTCAGTGATAAGCCCAGGTAATTGCATATATTTTTCCTTCTTTCGAAACAATAGTAGATTTTTCGCAATTTGTGTTTTCATAACTTGGATGATTTATACATAATTTTTAATATGAATATGTTACCGATTATTTTAAGTTGCATGTGGGGCAAGTCTTTTACTCGATATGATACCGAAATATTTATTTGAGATGAATACCTTGGTTTTAAATATTTTCGTTGTCACTAGATCTGTTTTACCATTACTTGAATTTACTGTTACCGAAAAGAAATTATATGATTTGATAAGAACCGAAATGCCCTATATTGTTTAAAATATTTTCTACCAATATATATGGATTACAGAGACAAGCATAAATGGGAGTAGACATTGAAGGATCCCGTAGCTAATGGCGGGTTCGTTAGACCTGATGCACCTTGTATTTACAGATTACCGATTACAGTTATAGCCCTCGCTAGTGGGAAGGTAGAACTAGCATATAGTTACAGTTTTCCTTCGAGTAGGGACCTACATTTATATTTGACTCCTTTTACGAAGGGGTCCACACAGTGATACAGATTACATGATCCTTTGTTGGAAACCTCCCGAATTGTTAAATTGATTTCTGTTACAGGAAACACATGATGAGACCGATTACTCTTACCGCTTTGAAAGGGCATTATTTTTATGATAATTTTTGAATTTGATTTTACAAGCAAGTATTTCTGACTTGTCCCCAATCAAAAATAATTGTGGTTAAGTGTTATTACTCACTGACCTAGCGACTCACTCCCCGCTATTTTTTTAATACAGAGACAGCATTTCACGCGAGCGAGGATTTCGCTAATTAGAGTATACATGTTGGTAGTTCCTGTGAGCCCCACACTTGTTCGCGTGGGTGAAGAGTTTATTTATTGTTACTGTCTTTTCTTTTGAACTCTTAGAGTCGCTCCATAGTCATTTTTATTAGTGTCGTGAGTATTCATTGGTTATATTGGACTAGTTACTAATATTGCACTTTCTTTCCGTATTTTTGAAGATGGACTTAGTATTATTTTATTAATAAGATTGATAGTGTTGGAGAAAACTCATTTTCGATTAGTTCATGAAGATTGTGGTTGATTTAGGTGAATATTGGTTGGTTGTTAATTGTTCATGAGACAGGAAAACTTTTGGATAGTCCTAAAATAGGGGAAATTCTGTTCGATTTTCTGTAAAATATCGATGAGGCTTACTTGGGAGCACTTGCTCCTAAGCATCGGTCATGATCCTAAATTGGGTCGTGATACTTAGATAATTTGTGGAAAACAAACTCGGAAGCATAATTTAAAAATATTGTTTGTCCAACCAACATGGATATATAACCGTAAAAGATCCCAATCTATAGGCCAAAGAAAAAGAATTTGTTAATTAGGTTTTTTGCGGTACAGAGAATGTAAATACTAGCTAGAGTAAGAGCAATAGCTTTTTTTTAAATGGCGGTGGTGTTCGGGTCAGCCTGCGCACACTTTAACTATTTCACCTGGTACTTGCTACCTTCCACCAGCACAAGTATCGAGTAACTCTATCAACCACAGATCACCTAGTACTTTTTTGTCTCCGCTGGGATTTAAACCTGAGAAGGTTCCTCTCACTTCATTGACTACTAGCCTACACCCTTGGATGCACAAATAGAAAATATTTTACTGACCCCCGATTTAACATTGTAAATTACACTATCAAGATCTAACGAACAAGACGCTTCCATTATGAATATGAAAGTTCCATTGACCCTTTATTCAAACAATGTGAATAAAAATCATAGAGTTATAATCCAATAACAGGGCTGCCTCAGTACGATGAGCTAGCCGGTTCCTTTTTTCCAATAATTATCTTTTGAAGTGAAGGACTAACTTCCATAAGATTTGGCATCCTCAATAATGCAGCTACTATTCCTAGTATCTTTAATTTAATGTTATTCAGTAATTTCAGGAATGGTTCTGAATGAAAAGCATTTAACAGCTCCAACATTTGGCATTCTTGACAATCCAACCATGGTTCATTGTGGAATTAATATTTACGATAGTATGGGAAATTTAAGTACCGTTTTAAGTTTAACAGTCTGACACTCCTATATAAACATTACATATATCAAGTGATGTTACATAAGGAAATAAGTATCACTGGGAGCAAGCATTCTTAGAGATAAGAGGCATCACTACGACACGTCAGCATTGTGCTCCTCCTTTCACAAACTTAGGTTTTTAGGAATAAAACTCCATGGGATTTCAGCCGGAGAATTTCACTCCAGAAACCCTTTCGAAAACAAAGTTTCTTAAGGTGAAAACTAGCTGAACTAAAAAGGATCCACTTGAAAGCTCAGAATAGTGTCAAGAAAGAGGGATTGGGGAACGAGATACACGGAAGGAAGATAAAAAAAATAAAAGAACGTGATCAGAAGGTGTATATATTGGAATTAGACTGTTCATAACATTTAATACTTTTAGATTAACGTCAAATAATGGAAACCAGGAACAATGCAAATGACTTAAGCAAGATAAACTGATTCAGGGAAGCTTTGCCCGTATATTTATAAGGAAACTCAGATGTCATATAGACATAAATAATTACCAGCTGCATTTTCTCCGGCTTCTGCCCCATTGAGGTCCTCAAATTCCTTTTCCCACCTGGACCGCCTTGTCCTAAAGTTGGAACTGCAGTTGAAAAGAGAGATTCAAGCTCTGATATATCAATCTCTGGTGCCCTATCAAACAGAAATTGAAGGACATGAGACATTGTATCTGAAAGAATCTAAAAGAATAAAAATGATGTGACTGATGACTACTTTCACACTCAAAAAGTTAGCACCTACTTGGGAGCATCACTACATTTTTTAGCCTCCGCCCACAAGCTTCCTGCAACTGCTCTAGATACCTTTAACCAATGTAATGGCTTCAGTTTCTTTGATGACTGGCTTCTTGAATTCATGGTACGAGATATTGGTCCTCGGCCCTTTAGGCCAGGCGGAGGAGCAGAAGGTGGGGCGGAGATGGAGAAGTAGGGAGATTACTAACTTTTGATACTGACTATGTCGGACCAGAACTTGGTTTTAGATCTGCCTTAAGAGAAGGGACTGGAGGAGGGGGCGGGCTTGAAGGAACACTCTGTGGAGAGCCCAATGAAGGAGGAGGAGGAGGCAGCGGCACTGCAAATATATTCGTATGCTTAGAAGCTGCAGCATGCAATGGAGGGGGTGGTGGTGGAGAGGGCCTACCACTACACGAGGAGTTCTCCTTCATAGGTTGCCCAGGAAGAGGTGGAGGGGGAGGTGGTGGCACTCCACTTTGGGAAACAACTTTATCCTTCAAAGGTGGAGTGGGTGGAGGTGGAGGTGGAGGCGATCCACCAATAGAGGCAGAATTTGCATTCAATATTGCGGTTGTAGTCAACTGGAATGAGGGTGGTGGTACTCCACCGCTGGAAACTACTTTTTCCTTCAAAGGTGGCGTAGATGGAGGTTGAAGCGGTCCATTGATAGAGCCAGAATTAGCATTTAATATTGGGGTTGTAGTCAATTGGCATGGAGGTGGAGTGGAGGCGGTAGTGGTTTATCTCTAAAAGCTAAACTTTCCTTCAAAGCTGGGGCTGGTTCAATCGGTCCACCACTACAGGCAGAAGTCTTGTTCAACACAGGAGTGGTAAGTAATGGGTATGGGTCTAGAGGAGGAGGTGGTGGTGGAGGTGATGACACACCTCTGAAAGATGAATGTTCCTTCAAAAGTGGGGTAGGAGGAGTAGGTGGCTGAGGTGATCCACCAACAGCAGCAACACTCTCATTCAATAGAGGGGTTGGACGCTGTGAAGGTGGAGGTGGCGGTGGTGAAATATTGCTCCTATGGATAACTTTTTGTTCCATAGGTTTGATAAAGGGAATGACAGCTGATAGAGAAGAGGAACTGGGAGATGGAGCTACGGATGGAGGACAACTTCCAGAAGGATGAGGAGGTGGAGTAGGTTCCCTTTTAGCAGCTTCATCAGCTGGTTGTTGCATTGTTACAGGAAGCAGAGATGTATCAAGTTGAGACATAGTAGTTCTGTCTTCCTTCAAGGATACAATTGCAGGACCTTCAGTTCTGGGTGGAGTAGCCGGAGATGCAGAAGGTACAGTTCCTGTGACTAATTTATCCTTCATGGGAGGAGTGAGCGGTGCTGGTGCCACCAGGGGAGGAGATAGAGATAGTCCAGTACAATGAGGAGGTAGAGTAGGTTCCATTTTAGCAGCTTCATCAGCTTGCTGCTGCACTGTTAGAGGAAGCAGAGATGTATCAGGTTGAGACTTAGTAGGTCTTTCCTTCAAGGATTCAATTGGAGGGCCTTGGGTTCTGGGAGGAGTAGCCAGAAAGGCAAAATGTATAGTTGTAGTGACTAATTTATCCTTCGCGGGAGGAGTGAGCAGTGTTGCCACTGGCGGAGGAGATAGAGATGGTCCAGTACCAACACCCTGATCCTTTACAGGTAAGGGTGAGGATGGAGGCGGAGGCGGAATACTAGTCTTAAACGGCAGACGCTTGGTTTCAGGTAGGGAAGGGAAGTCATTCAGCTTACCACATTCTTGTACATGAGGATCCAACTCTTTTACAAATGGAGGACGTCCTGATGTTGGGAGAACACACGGAGATGATTGTGATGACTCAAAAGAAGCACTAGATTCTGTACTAAGGTCAGCAGGAGAAGGTTTAGAAAGAGGGATTGATTGCTGCAATTTTGACACCTTCATCTCACTTCTGGTCCCCAAAAATTGAGATTCAGCTTTCTGTTGGTCACTTTGGTCTACGTTGGAGGATGATTTGATGGATGACACCAACTGCTGCTCCAACATAAATGGTGACGAGCCCTTATCATTATTGTCCAGAGGTGCGTGTCCTTTCCTCTCTCCAGGCTTCTCTAAAGTTGCTTAATAGAGGAGCATGCCAGTGTCTGTACACTGCGGAGGAGTGGATTCCAACTTGTCCTGGATCAAACCTGATGTGGTTATTTGTTGGAGCACATTACGAGCAGCAGCGCCCTTCGGACTTACCCAATCTACACTGTTAAAGATCTCCTGAACTTTGGTAAATGCCTCCACTAGTAGGCCATCCTTCTCAAAACAGAACAAATCTATAGGAAGAGCAGAGGCAGCAGTGTCCATCTCTGAGAAAAGAACCTACATCTAGAGCACAACTTTCATAAAATTACAATATGCTTCTAGCTGGAGAGTATCAACAAAACATAAACATGCATTTTATACGAAAATGATACCTTTGCTCTGAAGTCTTTTGGAAATTGATCTTTAGCATCCCATAAAGCATCAAGTTCATCACGATTAAGTATCAAGATGTTTGACCTAACAAAAGCTGTATTAAACATGGTCCTAAACATCATATGTTCCAGCTCCACGTGCAAGCAAATACATTCCAATACAACATCTCCTTGAATATGGCAATTGATATCAATCTTAACTGTTAGATAGTTATGTGTAAATAGTCCTAACCGTTTATGTAATAAATCTGGTGAATCAATAACGGTACAAGTTATTGGAGGAAGACAAGATGCGAGTCCGTGTGATTTTTCAAGGATAAGGTAATAAAGTCCATCTGATTCATGTCTGGTGCCAATGATCTGCCCTGAACTGCGTTTCTGTATAAAAACAAGGTCATCAAGAAATAAAACAACAGATTTAAGTGATTCGGCTAAGCGACTAACGACTAATGACTATGAGATTAAAAGGACTACCGGGAACATAAAGAACGGAGTCTAAAGGTAAGGAAGGAAATAGACTTTCTTGACCTATTGAACTTGCCATGGCTTGAAACCATTGGCCATTGTGACTGTTGGAAGAGATTGAGAATATGTAATACTAGTGAAAAGAGATTTGCTACCAAAAATATGATCAGATGCACCTGAATCATTGACCCAAGACTCAGAAAGTGAAGATTGGGAGACACAAGTCATGCTATTATTTGTTGGAACAATGGAGGCTAATCCTGAAGATGCTTGTTTACGTGCTTTGTACTGAAGAAACTCAATATAATCCGGTAAAGAAACCATCTGGATTGGATTCAATGCATTGGATCCAATAGATTGTGAGTTAAAGGCTTCCGATACAAATGCCATTATAATATCGTTCCGAAAACAACAGAAATTTTCTGGTATGAAATGAGCTCTATATATAATACATATTCTACTCCTACTACATATCGGAAATTTTCTGGTATGAAAATGTACTATTAACAATGATACAATGAGCTCTATATATAATACATATTCTACTCATACTACATATGGGACTAAGACTTATTCTACTCCTACTACATATTGGAGTAGACAAAGCTCCGGGATCGGATGGGTACACTATGGGATTTTTCATCAAATGCTGGGATGTGGTGAAACCAGACATCATGGCTACTATTCAAAACTTTCATTCCCAGGAGTTCTTTGAAAAGAGCTTCAATTCCACTTAAGTGGCATTGATTCCTAAGAAGGGTGGTGCCAACGAGTTAAGGGACTTTAGGCCTATCAATCCTTATAGGAAGCATCTATAAACTGATCTCCAAGTTACTCAGGGGGGGAACCCTCAGGGGTTGTCCTGGTGGCAATAGACTTCCCCCGGGATTAGTCGGGGCTCTTAGAGACTCGTACACCCGGTGCAAATTAAAAAAAATTGAAAAGGGTGATGCACAAATTGGTAGAATCACAGCAAATGGCATTTATAAAAGGGAGACCACAGATGCAGTACTGATTGCAAATGAATGTGTAGACTCCGGACTCGAGGAGAAGAAGATGGGAATTATGTGCAAATTAGACATTGAAAAGGCTTTTGATCATGTCAACTGGGAATTTTTGCTAGGAACTCTCCAAAAGATGGGATTTGGAAGGAAATGGTTCAACTGGATCAGATACTGTATAAGCACAGTCAAGTTCTCCATCCTGATCAATGGAGCCCCTAAAGGTTTTTCCCTTCGGAGAGGGGTTTGAGACAAGGAGACCCCTTATTCCCTTTCCTGTTCATTCTTTCTATGGAAGGGCTTAACAATATGTTAAGAACAGCACAGGGAAATGGATGGATTAAAGGTTTCAATGTTTCAAAAAACCAACTGGACAGATTAGAGGTTACTCACCTTTTTTTTTTCATACACTAAAAGGACAACATAACATTTGGAAGTTGAACATCAAGAGATGATAACAAAGAGATAAAAGTATCAATTTGTGATGCCTAAAGCATCAACAGCAACATAATGAGAATAAATAAGCCCTAAACATCAAACAAAGATTCATCGTAAGAAGGCATTTGTTGTTGTTCCTTCAGTATTGGTCCTCGGTCAACTGGTATTGCTGGAGGATCTGAGTGCAAGCCGAAAGAGGCTCATCGGAAAGGAAACCCATGTTGTTGGCATAATGGACATAAGAGGTCATGCCATTGTTGTTGGTGAGGATGACACGGGCACGGTCACGGCCATCATTGGGTTTGCCACATCTTTTATCAGATCTCCCAATGAGCACAACATCGCAGATATCGTCTCCACAGTCACGGTCAACCAAGATGTTGTATTCACCCTGTGAGTTTGTCACACCACCAATTGTGTATGTGATTTCATTGGTCACTTTGCGCCTGCACTCAATTTTAACCTTGGATCCAGCAAGGTACTTGGTAGCTTCAGTCTCAAAGCCATAGCGGCAAGTGTCACAATAACATTTACCCTTAACAAGGAAAGGAGTAGTGACAACAACCAAAGAAGCAAAGAGTAAACAAAGAGCAACGAATGCAACCAATCTTGCCATTTTTGAAACACGTAAGAAATTTCTCTACTTTTGCTTCTTCTTGTTGTTGTTGAAGTTGTAATGAGATAGAATTAATAGGTTACTCACCTTCAATATGCAGATGATACCTTCATTTTTTGTGACGCTGATGTGACCCAAGTAAAGTATCTAAGAGTAATCCTCATAATCCTCGAAGCCATCTCTGGTCTACATATCAACGGGAGGAAAAGCCAGATTTTTCCGGTCAATGAGGTCTCTAATATTCAGCTGCTGGAAGGTATTCTGGGAGGTGAAATTGGTTCTATCCCAACCATTTACTTGGGGATGCCTTTGGGTGCTAAAAGCAAATCCAAGGATATATGGAATGGAGTTCTGGAAAATGTGAGAAAAAGCTAGCAAGATGGAAATCGAACTACATTTCTTTGGTTGGTAGATTGATCCTCATTAACTCTGTGTTAGATGCCCTCCCTACATATATGATGTCCCTATTTCCTATACCTGTAAATAGAGAGAAAAGACTGGATACATTGACAAGAAACTTCCTCTATCATGGAAACAAAGAGAAGAAGGGTTTTCACCTAGTCAAATGGAAAACATTGACCCTCAGTAAAAAGAAGGGAGGTCTGGGAGTCAGGAACTTGAAACTGCAGAACGAAAGCCTTTTGATGAAATGGCTCTGGAGGTTAACAAGGGAGGATCAAGCTTTGTGGAGCAAGGTTATAAAGGCTAAATACGGAATGGGAGCATTCTGGATGACTAAGCAGGTAAACAATTCTTATGGCACCAGCTTATGGAGAACTATAAGGAATCTGTGGTGAAGCCTTGCTGTCAAACTTTAACTCAAAGTAAGAGATGGAATGAAAACTCTCTTTTGGGAAGATAACCGGTTAGGTATTGGTTGCCTTATGAACCTTTTTCCTGACATTTATGCTTTGAATCAACAACACAGAGCCACAGTACACCATCTTAGAGGGACAAATTCTTGGAACCTCACCTTCAGAAGACCTTTACATGATTGGGAGCTACCCAGAATTACAAATTTTTTCAATACTCTGGAGCTATGCAATGGATTACAGGATGGAGGTGACACACTTAGATGGTGCCAAAACAGCAGCGGGGTGTACACAGTCAGCTCAGCCTACAAATACCTAAACCAAGATGGTGGACAAGTCAACCTATGTCCTTGGAAACACATCTGGAGGGTCAAAATACCATACAAAGTGGCATGTTTTGTCTGGTTGGTAGCTAGAGAAACAATTTAAACACATGATAACTTGAGGAGAAGGGGAATACCAATCTGTTCGAGATGTTACTTATGTGGTCAAGAGGTAGAGACAATCAGCCATCTATTTCTACATTGTAGAGTGACTAGTCAGTTGTGGGACTTATTCTTCAACCTCAGAGGCATTAGATGGTCAATGCCAGGAAGAACATCTAAACTATTGTCAAGCTGGAATGAAGGGGGGAAGTGCACTGCCTCTAATAAAGACAGATGGAAAATTATCCCTGCAACTATTTGGTGGACAATATGGAAGGAGAGGAACGCAAGATGTTTTGAGGATTCAACTAGTTCTATTCAGAAAATTAAGATGAATTGTATTCTTCTTTTTTGTTTTTGATGTAAAGCAGAATACAGTGTTGACTTAGAGTCAATTCTACAGGTCCTAGACTCCTTGTAAGATGAGCAATGATTAGAATATGGAGCTTTGTAGGCTTTTGTAAACTTTCTTTGGCTTCCAGCACAATCTTTGTGTTGAAGATTGATTAATACAAACATGCCTGCTACATTGTCAAAAACAAGATCATTAAGTTTGAATTGGAGTGAGATTCGTGTTTTTAGCGTTGTTTTATGTGATTTGAAGGCTTGACTAAGTTCATATGATATTTTAGGACTTGATGGTATATTTGGTTGAGGTCCCGGGGGCCTCGGGTGGATTCCGGATGGTTAACGGTCTAGATTTGGACTTGTTAGAATAGCAGAAAATTTAGTGCATCAGTTGTTGGTTTCCTTCATCGCGTTCGCGAGAGAGATCTCGCGTTCATGTAAGGCATCTAGGAGGCCTGCTGGGTTTTATTCTTCGCGTTCGCGAAGCTTGGAGCATTGAGCCTACGCGTTCGCGATAGGGACCTCGCATTCGCGTAAAGGAACGGGCAGAGGGAGGGTCTCAGGCATTTAGCCTACGCATTCGCGATGATGGTCCCGCATTCGCGAAGAGTTAAGACTGTGTGAGATTCCGCATTTGCGAATAGGCCATCACTTTCGCTAAGGAGGTTTTGGACTGAAGGAATTTTTACGCTTCGCAAACGCGAGGAGGCTTCCGCGTTCGTGAAGAAGGATTTCCCTGGGCAGATATAAACATTTCAAATTGAGGGTTTTGAATTTTTATCAAAACTTGAGAAGAGAGCTCGGTTTTGGACAAGATTTTGAGGGATTTTCAGAGGTAGCGATTGGGTAATGATTCTTCACTTGTTTTTGGTTATATCCCACTAATCTACCATTAATTTCACCTTCTAATTTAAGATTTGATTTGAGAAATTTGGGGGGAAAGTGGAAAAACTTCTTCAAACAAACATTTGGGTTTTGATTGAAATTTTGGTATTGAATTCGAGTGATTTTGGTACGAGTGAACTCGTGGTTGAATGAGTGTTCGAGGTAAGTAGCTTGCCTAACCTTATGTGGGGGAAATCCCATTAGGATTTGGTTTTGTTGTGATAATTCTGTGATATGTGAGTGTCGTGTACGCGAAGTGATGAGTGCGTAAACATGCGAATTATTGTAAAACCCAATTTTTTATTGAGCAGTAACCTGTTACATCTTAATTGAGTTACACCAGCACATGTAGTTATCTTATTTAGCCTAGTATCGCATGTCTACGTGTCTTAATTGCTTATTTGAAACCTGTAAAGCATGTTTAATTGATTTTCTGCTTTTTTCTTGACTTATAATTAGTCTTACATTATAGGATTTGTTGTTGTGATTGTTGTTTCCATCGATTACGAGTTGTGTGTTTACTTTTGGGACTACGAGGCAGTACATCGGAATATTCCCTATCGCATATTTATTTTTGGGACTACGATGTGGTACCTCAGGAGATCCCCGATGCACATTTACTTGGGACTACGAGGCGGTACCTCGGGAGATACCTTGCATATTTACTTTTGGGACTACGAGACGGCATCTAGGGAGCGCCCCTGTTGTTTATCTCTATGTGTTGTGACTTGCTGTAAAAGTTCTCCTTGTTAGATTCTCAGTCTTTTCAAATTACTAGATTTAGCGTACGTGTGTTGCATGTGTTTTTTGCGTCTATTAAAAAAGTGAACAAAATTGAGAATAAGAATGAATTATGTGCAATAGCAATTGACATCAAAATAAATACAACATTTATTTAAATTGAAAAATAAATGTTACATTGGCGAAATAGTTAAATGCAAATTTATTGGGTATCTTCTGAACTTGCAAAGATTAAAATTTATGTAGGTTAATTATATAACTTTTGTACATATTTAGGATGAGATCACTGTGTCTTAACCCTGAGACCTTGAATATATGCATTTAAGGGGGTTTTTAATTATCACACCAATAATAGATATCACAGTTGATTTGAGATTGTCCAAGGAGGAACTATGATTCCAACTACGGTAATTTAATGATAAATAATATGGCTCCCAACTCAGACTTTAAGCTGATTACATATATAATATATTACCTTTCTCAACAAAAACAAATGTGGTAAACTTGCTCATGTTGATAAATGTAACAAAGAAGAGGGGGGAGGGGGGAGGAGGGGAGGCGAAAGAGTTGCCGATTGGCATATGCTTTCTTATGTTTTCTAGAGCATTGTAGATGTTTATAAATTTGATATGAATCTTTAAATCACATTTGTTATTTTTTTTTTTGCCTTTTTATCTTGGCTCAGGAGTACAACCATGTTTGGGAAGATGGGAATGTCAGGTAATGCTCAACTTTATTTGTTGTAGTTCTTACAAATATTGAGCTTCGTGTCTATTAACTTGATTTTGTTGTGTTCTATTAACTGGATTTTGTTTGATCTGTTGATACCTTTATGTAATAGGCAGTGGATCTAAAAATGTAACAGTCAATGAATGTGAAAACCTTAAATAAAGTGTCTACAATTGTGTTAGATTTGTAATTTTCTCGATTCTTTTCTTCCTTCTTCTGGTTTTTTCTTTTATATTTTTTAAATTGGTAATTGTGCTCTTCCTCGTGTTTTAACTCAATAAAAAATAGAAGTTTTTTTTTTTGTGAATTACAAAAAAGGAATTGGACCTTTGGATTCACACCAAGGAGAGCAGACCTGTATGTCTTTTCTTAGAAGACTTGAAGTAGTCAGGCATTCTGCATATTGTCTTAGAGCTTCAAAGTTTTGGATTTGTCGTAGTAATTCTTCAGGAACTGATCTCTTTCCATTACGTCTATATCTTGATTCTCTTTGTAAAAGAGAAATATTAGTGGCACCATTCAAACCTCGGAGAGATATATAAATGTGAACGGAAAGATAGTATGAAGAGAATATACTATTTTCTGAAACGTTATTGTCACGATTCAATTCTCTCTCCGTAAGACGTCGTGACGACACCTAGTCGCTACGTCTAGATAAGCCTAGCAAATTTCAGAATAATTAAAATAAAAGCAGAATTTAACAGCTAAACTTCAACAGATAACTATATAACTGAAAGATGCCGCTCGACATGTACAAGTAAACCAACACTCAACAATATTCCCAAAACCCGATAGGCACATATCACAAGCTCTAAGAATTTTTCTAACTGTATCTATACATCAATAACTAGGAAAAATAAAGGAGGGACAACATAAGGGATAGAGGGGGACTCTGAAGTCTGCGGACGCTGGCAGATATATCTTGAAGTCTCCGAAAGCCGTAGCAAAAACTCTCGACTAGTAGTGGGGCTGGTAGGAGGTACCTGCAATATGTGCAGAAGAGTAGCATGAGTACACCACAACGGTACCCAGCAAGTACCAAGCCTAACCTCGATAGAGTAGTGCGAGGTCAGGTACAGGGCCCTAGTAGGGAAAATTGGTTTACATGCTAGTTCAAAACAGTTCAATAGTGAGGGTTATCAATAATCCCCTCAGTCGAGCAAGCCCTAAATGAGAAAAGGAAAAACGTCTACTACATAGACTTCCAGTGTTCTGTGATAAACTCAAACATAATAGGCAATGAGAATTTATCTTTTTATTTCTCCCGATCGGTGCAATAAGCATTTATCCTGGATTACTTCCTCTTTTCAGCCTCAAAAGCAACATGCTCTTTATCCTCTAAGAAAACTTAAGGTCTTTATATTGTGGTGCATTTTAGGCCCTTTGGATGAAGGAAGGAGAAATATGTAAAGAAGGAATAGGAAAATGACTACCGAACTTCGGGAGCTTCACATTTGATAAGTATAGGATCTTAACTTTAGAAGAAGATGACATCTTCACTGAAGCAGACAAAAAAGGAATCATTCTTTTAAAATGTCATAACTCTGCAAGAATTTTAATAGATTTCATTAAAGAACAGACTATCACCAACTGATTTATGTAATGATACACCATATTACAACATGTGACTCGCGGATTATAGTATGTAACTATCAAATTCAATCTATATGCATAAATCATAAATCTGCTTGTTGTTTGAATTCAGGCAAGAAGGAATAAGTGAAATGATGCTATATAGGGCATTCTAGATATAACAATTCACAAGAAACCATATGTTAACTGGAATCCTTGAGACTTGACACCCATAAATATAGAACAGTTTGCAACTCCACATAGACAACGAACAATTGCACCACTGTACCACTCAAAATTATAGTTATATGCCAACTCCGTTCCAACAGATATATCTTGCTTTGCAAATATTCCTAACCTTGTTTCCCCTAACACCGTCTATTTCCTTGTTTCACAATTTGGATGGCTGGGAAATTCAGGAACACAGTATCAGTGCTGTCATTTCATACCAATTAACCATAATAATATGCCACTGACTGACCAAGATCTGTATCTTATTTCACTTTTTAACAATTTGACAACTGACATTTCAGCACTTACCAAGAATGATTTATGAATCTTGCAAAACTTCCCTTCCGGGTGGCATCAATGAAATAGTTAGCATTCAGAGAAATTATATATGCATCCTTTAGCTCTGCATAAATCATGCAAAATTGTAGTAGTGATCTGGAGATGCATTGACAACCATCCCCAATGCTGATAACTTACCATGAGCTTTATAAGCCTGAGACCTTTTCTTTGCTTCTTCAGATGATATCACTTCTCCAGAGTATTCAATGATAAAATGTCCAGCCTAATCATGTAAAGAGAGAGGAACAATTGGTTGATTGAAGCTAATTAAAAATAAGCCATAATTACAGATACTGAGCAAAAGCCTCTGATATATTGCAGAGAACTCAAATTTGATAGGCTCAGCTATGGATATTTTCTCTTCACATGATTGTCAACAAAAGAAAATTCTTTTATAGGAAAAGGTAAAAGAAAGAAAAATCTTTTTAAATATGTGGAAACTATGCTATAAAAATTAATTGGTCACCTAAAAGAAAATAGGCCGGTCACTTTAGCAGAATTACCTTTATATTCTTATCAACTAAAAGACCCCAACCACGCCCAGTCCTGAACAACTTGGTTTTCGCATATTCACATTTCTGGAATCTCTGTGGATAGAAAAGCAAAACACTTCAGAACAATATACCTAAAAATATCTAAAATGACACTCACTGAGTAGAGTCTCCCATTAGTTATTGAAGCAGTCAACCGCATAGAGGATCTAGAAACTCTTACTTGCAGTACATGAAAGGATAAATTTAAGTGAAGAAAGAAATTTCTAAACACACAAAGAACAAAATGACAAGCAGCAATTATTTTTAATTTTAGGTTTTTGTTTATCAAGGAATAACTAGGAAAAAAAACTAGGAGCAATTACGGTATACACCAACTGCTCGGAACAAAGCAAGTTCAACCAAACAGTGATTCCCAGTTCCTTGATATACCTGATAGTTGAACCACTAAATTCCAAAGCATCATCTAATCACACTGTGATAAAATAGGACACCTGATGTACAAATATACTGATGCCAGAGTACTCGATAGTTGCATTTTATCACAAAACATCAACCAACCAAAATATCACACTTTTTGCAAAGAACCTTCTTGCTAGAACCAAATCTTTAAACAAATGAGTCACTACTTACAGTTATAAAGAGCAGACGCTATGGTGTCATATACATGTAATGATAACCTATGCTGCGCGGACTCTCCAAAATGATGTTACACTCGTATCGGATCCTCCAAAAATACACTACTTTTGGAGTATCCGACACACATCCGGCGAGATTTTCAGAGAGTCCGAGCAACATAGACGATAACACGCTTTGCTGCACGAGCATAGGATGAAAATTTTATGCAACTCATCTTTCTCATATCACACATGAACCTCTACAATGAGCAACATATGGTGTTTTTAACAGCCAAAAGATGTTTTAATCAAAGGTATGAAACGAGAGAAAAGAAGGGAGAAAATGTTCACTAGTTAGAGATTTACAACATAAAATAGAGCTCCTTATAGGAGTTTAGCCTACAGAAAACAAGGAAGATTTTCTAGTTACGTAGATGCCTATTTACAGACTGATAGTACAACCATTAAGAATATTTCATATAAGATTTGGTACAATTAATCCTGAAAATATAAGAAAAGTATAAACACATTCTAACTCACACAATCAAGTTTATTTTTTGAACAGGCAAATATTAGATCATATGCACCGGCCTTACCACGCAAATACTTGATTTCTAGAAATTTTTGCTGACAACAAGACTTCGACAGGTTTACTAGAGTGAAATAACAAGACAGGTTAGTCAACATGAAATATTTACTTGACATGTTAAATAATGTGGCTGTTTATGTAGCAATTGATGGAGACTAGTGATATGCAATGTATTGCTGATGTGGTCGGCATCTAAGTTGCTCGGACACGTGTGCGGATCCAGAGGTCGGATCCTTCGAGATGTATATTCTAACATTCGGGGATATGGATCCTAGTACGGATACGGGTGGAGGTATATGACTAAAAATATAAAAATATCTCTAAATTATAAGAAATTCTGTGAAATACTAACGTATAGCTTGTAAAGTGTGGATTTTTATTTTTATTCTCAATATGTAGATAAGTAAATGATTGATAATCAAGATAATGTGTGCTATTTTCTTCAAATTTACCCTAGTTTTGATTATTTCGTGAATCAAATTATCTCGTCAGTCGTGGTCAAAGTATCCAAATTTTTTTGACCAGATCCAGTACGAATCCCATGCCCATACCCATACTAGTGTCGTGTTGACACAGATGCGGCACCTAAACTGACATGTCGGCGAAACTTAGGTCGGCATGATAGCGTCAATGACTCGATCATATGTACTGCTAAATGGGTAGTCCATTGACTTCACATGTCTGTCAATAACTGAAGAAATGTGGATTGAACAACTGGTTCGAAATAGTAAGGAATCAAGTCTTCCTCAAACCAACCAGAAAAGAAAAAGTAAAAGTTTGGCTCAAATCCGACTCTGCCGTTACATTATTGGCCCGGATACCCCCTTTATTTTAAAGGGAGCCAAATACCCTCTGAACTTTACGATTCGGTCTATATATAACCCTTGTTTTTTTAACAAAATATTTTTTTGTAAAAACATATTTGTAAAAACTGAAAATATTTTGTTGAAAATAATTTCTTCAATTCTTAAAAAACGATAATATTTTGTTAAAAAATGAATTTTTTTTTTCTGTTTTTACAAACAAAAAAAAATTACAAATTTGTTTTTCCAGTTTTTACAAAAAAAATCTTTAAAAAACTGAAAAATGAAGTTGCAAAAAACATTTTTCAAAAGCAAAAATAATTTGTTGAAAATATTTTATTCAATTTTTAAAAAACAAAAATATTTTGTTAAAAACTGGAAATGTTCTAATTCCTCTGTTTTTATATTTTTTTTCAGTTTTTACAAATATTTTTTTACACCAAAAAATATTTTGTTAAAAAATATTTTTTGCAATTTTTTAAAATTTTACAAAATATTTTCTTTTTGTAAAAACATATTTGCAAAAATTATTTTTTTAACAAAATATTTTTTGTTGTAAAAATATATTTGTAAAAACTAAAAAAATATAAAAACAGAGGAATTAGAACATTTTCAGTTTTTAAAAAAATATTTTCATTTTTTAAAAACTGAATAAAATTTTTTCAACAAATTATTTTCGTTTTTGAAAAATATTTTTCTTCTTCATTTTTCAGTTATTTAAAGATTTTTTTTTGTAAAAATTGGAAAAATAAATTTGTAAAAACTATTTTTTTTTGTAAAAACTGGAAAAAAATCGTTTTTAACAAAATATTTTCGTTTTTTAAGAACTGAAGAAATTATTTTCAACAAAATATTTTCAGTTTTTGCAAAAAAAAAAAAACGAGGGTTATATATAGACCTTATCGTAAAGTCGAGGGGGGTATTTGGCTCCGTTTAAAACAAAGGGAGTATCCGGGCCAATAGTATAACGGCAGAGTTGTATTTGGGCCAAACTTTTAACGAGGATTATATATAGACCTTATCGTAAAGTTCGGGGTATTTGGACTTGTAAGAAAGGAGGCGCAGAATTATCCATCAAAGAATATGAGGGTTACCCCTAGCCCTGTATGGGACGAAATCACAACTAGGCCAGGAGAAAGTGCATCATAGAATAAACCTGTATTTTAGAATAGTTTTACGGTACAGAAGTGGCTTGAAGTGGGCAAAACTTACCCAACAGAAGGTGAAAGAAGAGAAGCAACAAATGGACACTCATAAAGCAGTAGATGCAGGAAATAGTTTGCCATAGGCCTCCAATCTGATTGGTTCATCTCAAGAGGGTGGGTGACGGAAAAACAAAGATGATGGAGGAAGGTAAGACAAAGGTTCAGTTATAGCAGACTCATTTAAAAAAAGGTTTGATTATCGCAGAAGAACACTTCCAGCCGTGTAGAAGCTCTATGTGCCAGATTGATATGAAGATCTTGATTTCTTTGTGGCTGATAGGGAGGGAAATGTTTAGAATAATAGCAGGTGATCTACTTGGGTATGAGGAAGAGTCCCATGATGCACATAGGTAAAGGTAGCATAAGGACACGGATAAAGAAGAAAAATATAGAAGTAAAAGCATGGAAAATTGCCAAGACAAGAAACTAGATAAATATGTCCCATGAAATAAATTAGGAACAGCATGTTGAAGCGCTTTGAACCTCCTTGCACACCATACAGGGAGGAGATGCTTTGACCTTTTTAGGATAATAAGATGGTATAAAGCTAGTTTTAGAAAAAATTTATGGTAGAATAATTTCAGGATTGGTTGTAGAAATGCTTTTGGCTGTTCTTGGTTGAATAGTTTCAGGACTGCATAAAAGCTTTTCTCAAAATTTGCAGCATTTATTTATTTATTTATTTATTTTTATTTTTTATTTTTTTGCTTTTTGATAGTTTTCTAGTTCCCAAGAAGTATTTTTAGAAAATCTATACACCCATCCACAAATAATAAACACCAAGGAGAAGCTATAAAAATGGTGTGACATGGTTTTAAGGCCAGAAGGTAATAGTTGTATTAGAATAGCACTAAGAAAGGTAATGGTGTGACATGGCTTTTTTGAGCTTATCATAGAAGTTCTAAAATACCACTACTTTCACTCTCTTTCTCAACACATAATGACAGTATCCTGGTGCACATTCAGTGCTGGTCAGTACATTCAAGCATCCTTCTCCACATGCATTTTCAGGATCACTCGCATCATACTTAGTGGCGGATCCAGGATTTTAAAGTCGTGGGTGCTCACTCTCTCCTGGGTCAGGTTCGAGAGATTCCAAATCAAGATTTGAAAAAAAATGGATCCCTTTGAGTTTCTGGAGCTATGGATCGAACAATAGATGGATGAGAACTAGAGCTATAACTAAGTAGCCTTGTGACAAACTTATCCATCTCGATTCACAAAGATCGATGAAAAACTCCTACAAAATAAGATTCAGCCCTAATCAATCTTACCAAAAAATTAATTCATACATTCCAATTAATTCCTACTGTGAAACCCATGTCTCTCTATAAACAACACAAACAACAAGACAATAACAACATATTTAAGTCCATTCTTCTGTCCACTGAAAAATTAAAACAATATACAACATAAAATTTTGGTCTTTAAAAAGCTAAGAAAACTTACAAATTTTCGAAGCTAGCAATGAGTGTATGAGCAGAGCACCAATTCATCAATTACATAACCCAGTGATCAGTGTTGCTAATATAATCTGCATTTGTCCCAAAATTTTAGTTTCGGTGTCAAGTAAATAACATAAACAAGTAAATTTACTTTATGACATGTACCAAAAATAATTTTTTATCACAAAAATATTGTAGTCACTGTCTCTTTTCAACAAAGTAATACAAAAAATTCATTGAATATATTTTAAGTTTTACAAAGCATAAACAAAAAGTATGAGAAAACCCCAATTCCTGTTTCCTCTAGCTTGAATAAAAAATTTAAAATACCAAATTTTTTTACCTTTTATTTATGTTCTGATTTTGAAATTACTGGGGAGAACATCAGAACAAGTGCGCTGCGTTTTCTTTCTAAGGAGAAGCCGGGAAGAAGGGTTTTTGGCTTTTTAAAAAGCTACTTTTAACTTTTAAGACTATTACTTTTATTAGGAATAGAAAAATTAAAAAATATAACAAAAGGAAAGGTCCTCAAAAAGTCTACAAGGAAAAGAATAAAAAAAGTAAAGGAGAAGCCGGGAAGAAGGGTTTTTGGCTTTTTAAAAAGCTACTTTTAACTTTTAAGACTACTTTTAACTTGAATTCACAATTTGCTATTAACCCCAAACTTTTCCGAAGGTCATCTTCCTCGAACCATCAACATTTGAAACACTGATTAAATCCTAAACCACCCCATCCCGTGATATCTGACGATACATCTTCAATAGTATTTCATAATATCCCGCCATAAGGCGAATTGTAGCAGATCATAACACTGACAAACTTGAAGCATTCAATTAGGACAACAACACCCCCATATAGAGGGGAACTCCGCCACATTTGCAATTATCACGTTTTATTACTTCCATTAGTCCACATCTGACCATCCTTGGTCCAATTAACTTTCCCCTGCCGGGAATGAAATATTGAATCCTTTGATTACACACTGAGTAAACCTCCCTTCGATTCATTCACTGCCCCGACACATGGGCAAACCCCTTACAATCACAACAACATTGCGGAATAATCTCTCATAAGCATCATGACAACCTGTGCCTATCCTCAAGGCTCTTACAAGTTCCGTTACTGAGCTGAAGCAATATAAATTCCCTCCGAATGCGTCTATAATAGTCCAATCAACTGTACCGGGAAAATCATCCCACACCACATTTGTAGTGCCATTACAATCCTTAAATTTTTGATTCATAACAAGCGTTCGCGTAAGATTGAATAGGAAGAAATCAAAGGCATAGGCCTCAAAGGAATCGAACCGCACGATAAGGAAATCAAGAAGGGAAGTACTCCTAACTGCTCTGTAACCTCCCAAGGATAAGTACAGACATCTCCGTACCAATCCGCGAGACTCTACTAGACTTGCTCATGACTCGTGATACCGACGGGAACCTAATGCTTTGATACCATGTTGTCACGACCCAAAATGCACTAAGGGTCGTGATGGGGCCAGGCACCTTTGTCAGCCAACCAACTAACTCATCAATTAATTCCTCTTTTAATACTTTTAAAAATCTAAGGTTTTTCCTTCCATTTCTATAAATAAAAGTTCACTACTAGAATTCAAATTTAAATAATAATAATTAGAACAAATTTGTTGTAAACCCTCCCAGAAACTCGGTGTCACAAGTACATGAGCGACTACTGATAAGAGAAGTAAAATACAACATAACATCCGTCTGGAATACAATGGACAGAAAAGAAATACAGTTAATAGAAGGGACTTTAAAAGCTGCGGGCCGCCTTGAATACTGCAACTCACCTAGTCCCCGAACCGTCCGTGCTGCTGCGCCCAGTAGGCCGCTAAAGTATCATGTACCTGTGCAACAAAAATGCACAGAAGTGTAGTATGAGTACAAAATCAACGTGTACTCAGCGAGTGTCCCGGCTAATCCCGAAGGGGTAGAGACGAGATGGTCAACTTTGACACATTCTAACGGTCCAATGATCATTTATCCTTAATACACATATAAATCCGTGGATTTATTCTTTATAGACATGATTCTAATCTAAATAGAGGAAACAAATAAACACATAGTTCTTTCATAGGAAAATTTCCCGAATTTTTCTTTAAAACATAATCCCAGTATATTTAAGCCACAAAAGGGCAATAATCACTTAATTAAGTTTAGGCAGCAACACATGCATGCACAAATCATACCGAGGCGACAACCTGATCCAACAGAAATAAATGTGCACTTGCCGAGGATCGACGGCGCGCCTATAGATGCATCTATTAATCTGCCGAGGCGTTCGGCCCGTTCCAAAATAAACACACACAGGCAGATAAACAGTCAGGAAGTCAACGTGGAGCAAATATCCAGGAAAGGTCAATTCTCTTTATTAATTTGAGAAAACGAAGCTTAAGTCTTTTAGAAAATCTAATTATTAATTTAATGTGATTTAAGCAATCTGAGCTATCGATGATTTCACATTTATTCCACATATAAAATGCTTTTGGGTCCTAAACTACCCGGACAATAGCATAATAGTAGCTACTCACGGACTCTCGTCACCTCGTGCGCACGTAGCCCCCACAACTAGGAGCACATAATCAATTTAACTCACCTATGGGGTAATTTCCCCCTCACAGAATTAGAAAGGAGACTCACCTGACTTCGAAGACTCGCAACCGCCATTTTACATCCTTCCGAAGGCCTGAACCAACGCACAACGCCCCGAATCTAGCCAATGATCATACAAATCCATTAATATATGCTCAACTATACCTTACAACTCAATTTACAACAATTTCTAACCCCGAACGAAAAGTTGACCAAAATGCCCTCGGGCCCACGTGCCCGGAATCCAAAATTTTTCGAAGATAAAATTTACCCATGAACTCACGAACTCAAATATATGATTTTCTCTTAATTCCATACTAAAAATCGTAGTCAAAATCCAAGAATGCTAATTTTCTAGGTTTTCCCTCAAATCCTAATTTTTCTACCAATTTTCATGTCTAAATCCAAATATAAACCTTGTATTTAATTCAAAACTAGCATAAATTACTCACCTAATGATAAATGACGGAACCCCCTCTTCAAAAGTTCCAAAAATCGCCCAATAACCGAGCTCCAAAAATTCCAAAACTAAATGGCAAAGTGACTGATCCTTGTGATTAAATGCTTCTGCCCATCCGTCACTAAAGGCCATTTTTGTCACTAAAAGACATCACTAAAAGTCTACTAGAAACAGCTTTACCAGCCCTTATTCAATTGATTATAACTTTTCGTACAAATATCCAAATGATGAATGGTGTACAGTTCTGAAAACTAGAATGCAAGGAATACAACTTTCATGTTTTGTACATTTTCAGATTCCTTATAGATTTCGAGATATAAGCTTCCAAATTAGGCTTCTCGCATCAGAAATTTCTGGGGAAATCGCAAAAACAGCTTTACCAGCCTTAATTCAATCTATCATAATGTTTATGTAAAAATATCCAAATGATGAATGGTTTAGCTTTCTGGAAACTGGAATTCAAGATCTACAACTTTCGTGTAAAATTTTCCGATTTTTTACGGATTGTAATATATGAGCTTCCAAAATTGCCTCCTCGTCTCAGATTTTTTTTTCTTTTCTATTCAACACCTGCTACAATTTCAGCAGCTTTTCTTTGTCCGAATCCATTCCGTTAACCTTCCGAAATTCACTCGAGGCCCTAGAGACCTTAACCAATTATACCAACATGTCCCAAAACATGATACGAACTCGTTCGAGGCCTCAAATCACATCAAATAACGTCGAAATCATGAATCGCACTCCAATTCAAGCTTAATGAACTTTAAAACTTCAAATTTCTACATTCGATGTTGAAACCTATCAAATCACGTCCGATTGATCTCAAATTTTGCACACAAGTCAAATTTAGCATTGCAGACCTACTCCAACTTTCGGAATTGGATTCCGACCCCGATATCAAAAAGTCAACCTCTGGTCAAACTTCTCAAAAACCTTCAAATTTCTATCTTTAGCCAAATGACTTCAAAATGGTCTACGGACCTCCGAATTCACTTCCGATCGCGTTCCCAACTCCAGAATCACCATACGGAGCTACTCCCAGTCTCGAAATTCTAAACGGACATTGCTAACACCGAAATGCACTTCAAACCAAACTTATAAAATTTCTTCTAAAATGCATAACTTCCACAATAGGCGCCAAAATGCTCCCCGGTTATCCAAAACCCAGTCCGGGCAGACGCCCAAGTCCGAAATTATCATACGAACCTGCTGGAACCTTCAGATCCCGATTCCGAGGTCGTTTACTCAAAATTACAATCCTAGTTCATTCTTTCAACTTTAAGCTTCCGAAATGAGAATTCTCTTCCCAAATCAACTCCGAACTTCCCGAAACTAAATTCCGACCACGCGTACAAGTCGTAATACCTGAAATGAAGTTGTTCATGGCCTCTGACTACTGAATGGAGCGCTAGTACTCAAAATGACCGGTCGAGTCATTACAGATAGAAAGCCATAAACCACAAAATGAGCATGTAGGACACAAAAACTTTTTAAGTATGAAAAAGAAATTTATTTCTCTATTACAGAAAGAAATTATGCTTCTCCATTCTATAGATAAAAAAAAAGCTGAAACATATGCGTTATACAACATTAGTTTCGACTCACAAAAAGTTCTTCCCTTTAAGCTTGACCAGATAATCATAAACTGGAGTTCACATTTCTTCTTCTACTCATTTTCTTGCCATTAGATTCATACTTCCACAGCATCCTTGGCACAACATGGAACAAGGTACAATAATTAATCAAAGTTTTTTTTTTTTTGGGTCTAGTTTTATCTTACCAGTGAAAATAGTATTAAGAACCAATCTCTTTCGTATGGCCACAGTTTCCAGATCTTTGATATCTGAAACTAAGATGTTTGGATCATGAGTATAGTCAACATACCATTCAAGTGGTACTCATAATTATCAACAGAAGTCAGAAAGAATGCAGCAATTGGCAGGGAGATCATCATTAAAAGAAGCAAAGGAAGGAATTGAGCTCACTTTCGCCCTAGAAACTCATTCTGATTAATATGTATAAATGGCGTTACTCCTTCAGGCAGTTGGACCTTCAAAAAAACAAAAATAATTCACCTCTTCACTTGATATACACATAATGGCATACTGTAATGGAAAATCGCTTATGTATGAGCGAAGGGGCTGCATTTATTACACTGGCTCCATAAACATTATTATACAGTATTAGTCTAGCAAATATATGATTGAGAATAAGCAAGACAGATATCATATATCTAATTGATTACACAAACAATGTAACCGACGTGTGCATCCATGTTTTGATGGAAGGGCAGATGAAGTAACTCGATAATAAGGTACAACTGAATGCAACAACCGTCACATCAACCAGCCAAACCACTAGGATATTCAATAAGCCCACTATTTTCATAAGTAAATTTAATTTAAAACAGCAGCACTAAGACGGTGCTGGAACTGTACAATGTGTATGACTATTAGCCTATTTGGTCAAGCTGGAGAATTCAGCTTATTTTGAGAAGTGTTTTTTTAAAAATTACTTTTGGAAAAAGTACTTTTGGAGAGAAACAATTTATGTTTGGCTAATCAGTCTGAAAAGCACTTTTGAGAAATAATTTGTGTTTGGCCAAGCTTTTTAGAAAGTGCTTTTAAGTGTCAAATTACGAATAAGGACATGAATAGATTTACTTAATAATTAATATTATAAGTAAATAAATAATCTCAAAATTTTGCTATTATATGCAATAATTAAAAAAATTATTTTATTTAAGTAAAATATGAAAATAAAATTAAAAAGTACTTAATTCTTTTAATATAAGTTAAATATATTAAAATTCCTTCAACAAATATAAAAAGCATTCACCCCTAAAGTCACTATATATTATAAAGTTTTCCTAAAAATAAGAAAAATTATTTATAAATTAATATCCTAAGTATTAGGTTTAAGGGTTATTTTGGTATATACTATATTTTGTTAGGGGTATTTTAGGTAAGAAGAAAAGTCAAAACTGTTTCTGCTTTTGGAAAGAAGCTACTTTTTTTTGCTTCTTTGAAACTGCTTCTGCTTCTTCCAAAAATACTTTTTTTTCCCAAATAAGCTTGGCCAAACATCTCAAATTAGAAAAAAAAAATTGTTTTTAAGAAAAAAATCACTTCTGATCTCCCAAGAAACTTGGCCAAACAGGCTATATAGCTCCTTTCTTCTGAAATGGGTCAATATAGTCCCAAAAGAGTGTATAAGTGCTTTATTTTTCATCAACATTTCTCAATATGCCCACTTTTGTCGAGAGAAAGAACCTGACTTTGTTGAGGAACTACAACTTCCAACTAGTTAGTTAGAAGGCAAGAACGAAGTAGAGTACTCTAGACATGTGTTGACTCAATATCACCTGTTTAAATGGTCAATACAAGTTAAAGCTGTAGGGTCTACTAGAAAAAAAATGCTGAAAACCACACAATTTCCAAGATGCACCTTTTTGGTCTAATAATATCAAATCCATTTTTTTGTCTCACAGTTTTGTGGACCCGGATTTTTGTCGATCCAAAATTGTAAGATTGGGATCCACAAATTTGTGAGACAAAAAGGAAACTCACACAACTAATGCAGTTGTGTGAGGCACACAATAAAACTTCTCCTTAACAGAACATAATATCCTCAAAATTGTTTCTAATTTCCTTATATTTATGTCTTTAAATTTTCACATTCGAGCCAATGCCTCGAAACCTTGGTAGGGGTGTGTTGGTATGTTACCAATATTTTCTCTCTTTTTTTGGTGGATGAGTGTTACCAATTAGTATTCTTTTTAAAATAGCACAACTATTGACAGGTATATAGCAGGCTACCAACCGACAATTTCGGGATCCAAATCCTAAAAAATTTTCTTTATTTATATTTGAGCCGACATGTAGTATATAGACATGTTCAAAATGCTGCACTAATCTTATCATCGGTTTGCCGGGTTCAGTCTTCTCGTGATTTCAGCAAGTCCATAGTGTCATACCAAGTCAAGTCCACATCGTCACATGAAAGCATCACATTTCATGTGACGCATAAATGATCTAGAATACTAGGGGTGGAAAAAAATATTAGGTGATTTCTTCCTATATGCCTAAGTGTTGATGGACAGAGTTACCCGATACATGTGCTGGTGGGAGGTAGCATGTACCGGGTGGAATAGTCGAGGGACGTGCAAGCTGGCCGAGCCACCACCACCATCATAAAAAGGAAGAATACATTTGGAATCAATAATTATATCATATAGAAACGGTAAGCTTTAGATCTAAACTCTTTCAATCTTTTCCCATTTAACCCAAGGAAAGCGTCGTCGAGACTTGCAAGACTTAAATAGAAATAAATAATCTTTAAACTAAGTTAGAAATGTTAAATAAAGAATAAACAATGAGTGCATGCATCTAACTTGTCAATGAGTATCTATATATATCAAATCCAAAAGGAGTATGATTCTCAACATTCGAAATCAAACAAGTAAAATCAGACCAAGATAGTTGTTTGAAATGCCCTCCTGCGACGGATCTGATTTTGATTAGATCTTCTCGAAGAAGGTAATTCATAAAATTCTAACTCTAGCTTCCTTAAAATTTTCTCTCCGATCTTCGTTTTTCCCATATTCATTGTACTTCTTTTTCACCGTTACAAAAGCGGCAAAGGGGTTTAGAGAACGATTTTACAACTCCATCATTTTTTCTACTTTTCTTGTGTTCAGACACAAACAAAATTTGATAGTAGAATAGTGAATCTAGTTTACTAAGCGTCAAATAGACTATTCCTTTTAGAAATAGTTATTCTTGTGAAAAGTGGTTAAAAAATTAGGATATATCATCAATAGATCCATTTATGGCTAAACAAGGCAAAGCTACATCATTAAAGTTTCACAACTGGCACTTTTTTAAAGGCATTTAAGAAAAATTTCAGTCTCTTTGCTCTAACAAAATTCACGTACTTTTCTTTTTTATCCATCTAAAAATGTCTTTTCTTGAATACAAAATCCTCCCTCCAACCATTCCAGCTAACAAGTTAATATTGAGTTCTTATATCTCATATGTGATGTAGCACCTAGCTAAATTGTCTACTTTTTCATACTTAAACTCTTTATCTAAAGACTTGTTAAAAACTATTGTGATATACGGCTTTTTACCAATTTAATATAATGAACTATTCAAATACTTTATTCTGCCTATGATGGTCAGAGTAGGTGTTTCATAGAGTATCAATTACTTACTCATTTTTATTTCGTTATCACGAAATCTGAAATTACACTTTTTTCCTCTGCAACGGATTCACAAGACCAAAAAGTTCCCCATACCTAAGAAGATCATTTGGAATAACTAGAATTAGCTTCTCAGTTGTTATACTAGTAACAGAAGCTATAATGCAAGGAAATGTCATCTTGTCACTTACAAGAAAGCTTTAGATTTATTGTCCTTAAATAAATACATCCACATAATTACGCCCGAGTTATTAAATTATCATTTTGCTAATATGAAGTAGATAAATGTATTAAGTAAACCCGATTGCCAAAAGTATTGGTCCATGTCTAAAAATTGATGGCGGTGCAAAACCTTTTCTTAACCAATATTCACCCACCTTAGGGACAATGATGAATAAAATCCAAGAATGACGGAAAGATGAAAATTGCAGAGAAAAGTTCAAACAAGCTAGACATCTAAATTTCCTAATCGTAATGCATAGTAAAACTTGGACAAATCAAATTACGATTAGTCAGTTCTCCTTAAGAAGATCGGTTGCATGGAGTCATTAATCATGCTGACATATTTATGGAGCTTTTCAAGGTTCATATTCAAGGTCAACTTAATTGGTTACAATATAAAAAATATCATTTTTAAAATAAGTTCTTAGTTTGACTTGCTTGACGAAAATTGGGAGCTCAAATCTAAGGTCACTACAAATAATTTGTTATGTTAAACCTTGAAGCTAGGTGCAGCATATATACTATATTTTCTTTATTTTTGCCTTACAAAATCTCATGTTTTCATTGCTCTTTTGTCTTTAAATCTCCGACAAATCTTGGCATCTTTCCACATTTTCCACTTTTGACAACATGTCTAAAAGGAAATGCAAACCTACCTATCATGAAAGCTTTATATGAGTGTAAAAGTTATTCCATAATTGTATAACTCCATTTAATTTAAGTAGGTCGACAATAGGAATTTCAACTCTAAGATAATTAATCCTTAAAGGGTCTGCTTTTCATAAAATAAGGATTAAGGGTTATTGGTCTAGTAAAGTGTCAGATAAAAAGAAGAGACCGAAGAGATATTGATTCAATAAAAGTTAAATTGGTTGACCTGAAAATGTATTTTCAAGGTCGGGTTGTTAAGAAGATATTGTGAACAAAACTTAACACCAAAAATCAGCTTACAAGTTGAGAATTGCCTAAAACCATATAAGGAGACATAACTCATTCCCTCAATCAATGCTCACACTTAACACCCCTTCCTCAAACATGCACTTTAATATAAAAACCATATTTCTCGTGTAAATTAATAAATCTCAAAATACTTGTCCTGTTGTTTAGACGAAAATAGAGGAGACTTACTGGATATTTTTATACTCACCCCATTTACTTTCATGGGGTTCAAATATTACAATGGACCACCACTGCATAGAGCTTTATTGGTGAGCCCCGACTTAGCCTACTAAGCCATGCAAAAAGTCAAACTCGTTCAGGAAAGGTTGAAAACCGCTCAAAGTCGTCAAAAATCCTATTTGGACAAGCGACATAGAGACTTGGAGTTCGTAGAGGGTAATTGGGTATTCTGCAAGGTTTCGCTCATGAACGGTGTTATGTAGTTTTGCAACAAAATAGAAAGTAGTCCCAAGTACATTGGGGGCTCAACATTAGATAAACCAAGAATAGGGGTCTACTCTAATACCATATTAAGAAACGAACCTTAAGTCTAACTCAAACCCGAAAGCTAGTTCAGTAGATGAGGATTGCCCAAACCTTCCCTCTATCGATGGGTCACTTAACACACGCCAAAAGTTTGATCGTAAGTTTTCTTTTTCTATTTTTTTTGATAAATAATTATGGTACCCCGACTAAATTAAGAATACCTCAATTACAAAAATTCATGTTATGATATTAAAATAAAACCAAACATATTATATTCAAAGTGGAATTTTATCTATATATGGATGGTTTACTGTGCATGAAAAATTTGTAATGTTATTCCATAATACAGAAAATTACTTCAATACTTGGCAATTTAGAATCTACCGCTACTAAGACTACTACTTAAACCCTTAATAAATCTTATGACTTTCAATTCAATTTGATTCTCCTTCAGTGCAAATAACACTTGAATTCTCGGGGAAGGGATATAATAAAGAAAGGAGTTTTTCCACTTTAAGGACAATTAAAATGTGATCCGTTTTTATTTAAGATTCAGAGTCGCCACTTGGGAGATTTATGGTGTCCCAAGTCACCTATTTGAATCCCGAATCGAGGAAGGGTTTGATTCTATTTAACAGTCGCGAACCAGAAATCTGGGTAAGGAATTCTGTTAACCCGGGAGAAGGTGTTAGGCACTCCCGAATTCCGTGGTTCTAACATGGTCGCTCAACTGTTATATTTGGCTAAAATTTAGTCTTTATACATGTTACCCTACTTGTGCAATTTTATAATTAATTACCGCTTTTGTCAATTATTTTATTTAAGAAAGTGAACTTTGTTTAAGAACATATTTTTGGATCACGTCACATGAAATGCACCCGGATCCTCGACATATTCTTATTCAACATTTTCGGATTTGGATTTTCATGCAACCCCGTATTTTGGAAGGTAATTTTATTTAAAGCGCGCCTAAAGCGACTAACGTGTTATTATATTTTAGGAAGGCCGTGAAATTTTCTAAACGGCCCGTCCCGAATACTAAATATTTTTTGAATTAAGTAATTAATGAGGGCCCCGCTATTTGTGTATTTGTTTGGCGAGGCTCGTCTCATTTTTTTTATTAAAGGCCAAACTAAAGTAGCTAAGTTTTTTTTTTTTTTTTTTTTCTCTAAAGGATCAATTAATCCACAATCATAAATTTAAATCTCGAATTCAAGTCCGAATTCAAATAAAAGGGTAAAACATTTTAGTTTGAACCCGCTACCTAATTCAAGACCTAATTTCATAATTATCGATTAATTTCCATATTCATAATTATTTTTATATATATTTTTAATATTATTATATTTGGGACTTTTGATTTTCAATTAAATTTAACAGTCTTAGACCTAGAACCAGTGTCCCAAAAATTCGTGAATGATGTTGTCTTTCCTTTGGGCCTCAAGACCAGCCCAAACAAATATCACTAATAAGCTACCTAAGAGAGGTCAAAAGATCGAAATCCCATGGAGTTGATAAATCTACAATTTAATTGACTATTAATACTGCTTATGTACACTTTCAGCAATTAACAATAAGGCAAATAAAGTTTTTACTTAATAAAACCTCAAGTGATTCTGTTAACACTTAACATATCATTTTTAACAAATTTTAACTATTGTTATTAAATCAATATTCCAATAACCTATGAATTCACAACTGAACCACTGAAATTTCGTTAATATGCTAGGAGACTTAAACATTTTTGAAGTTACTTCCTATTTTCTGTTAATTTTCAACAACCAAAAATATACTTGAACAAAATTTAAACAAATGAGATTAACGAACTATTTTTAATCCTTCTTTTACATATTAAATTGACTGCAATTGTTCTAGATTAGTAATCTACTACATTACTACAAAAAGATTCTGAATATTTACTAACATATTATTACAAATCAGACATCAATGTAATCCAAACATGCTAGAAAAACAGTCGAAATATACAGTCCATAACCTAATTATAATTCTATAAAACATCGACTATAAGATCCATTTTGTTGTAATAGATTCAAAACTGAGGTCAGTATATGCGGTTACACAGCCTAGATATGAAGTATGATGTAACTACAAATCAGTTGATAGTGTAAAAATGAACATTATTTCATTTTCGATCCAAATATGGGATTTACAGCAGTGTACCTGGAGAAATAGAGAGGAACAAACGAGAAATCAGTAGCACAACAACAACAACATTGTTAAATCCAATCACAGCCTCAAAATTTCCAAGGTTAAACCACAACACGAGATTTAAACCAGAAAAACAAACTCGACCAATCCAGTTACAATTTCATAGACTTTCAACTACTAAAATAGGAGAAAATCAATGCACAACCTTCAATTTTGAACTAAATGATCAATGAAACAATAATTTTTTGGGATTTTCTACTAATTTCTAATGTTTTTGAGTTTTGGAAGTTACGAATTTCAAATTTGGATCCAGGAGGGCAGATATTGTTTTTGAGAAATTTTTCCAGATTCTGAAAACTTCTAAAATAAGGCATATCAATGCCTATTTATAGATGTAAATCTGGAGGGAAACTCAAATTTGAGTGTTTACACATTAGTCCCTCTTTTATTTTATTTCTACCCTTTTATTTTTAACTTGTAATACAAGTAGCTATACTTATTTATTAATAATTATACTAATGCCCTCTATCTAGAAGATGATATCCTATTGTAATTTATTACCCTCACTTCAGTTTAAAATTTACTAAACTACTCATTTTTATGCTCTTATTACCCCTGAAATTATATTATTACTACTATTAAATTATTTTTCTATACTCAAAATATCCTCCCTTCCTTTTGTTAATTACTGCTAACCCCTTTTATATCCTCAAAATGCTCCTGAAACTAAGCTGAATTTACTAAAGTAAATCTGCTGCAACTCAACCCTTTACCCCTGAATTTATTAACCCAAAACTAATTTATTTTAACTCCATAATTAATCAACTACTAATTAGAAATTTAAACAGCTATAACCAATCCTAATTATCCAAACAGTACTAACAATTAGAAATTAACAAAAATGAACAAATCAAATCACACTGCCAATGATCATAATAAACCAAAACAAATCTAATTAACTACTAATTATTCATCAATTGATATCTAATTATTTACTGGCCAAAATTAATCAGAATTTATACTAATTATTACTCAAAATTTAAAAACCTAATAGTATTAATTTTTAGAATTAAAACCTAAAGATACTATTCTAAAACTATTATCAGAAATTAAGAAACAAACTAATAACAGAAAGTTAATAGAACATGATAAAACACAAGAAAGCAGACACATGCAGAAATAAAAGAAAATTAAAACAAAAAATAAAGAGAAAGATTAAAGAAAACTTATCTAGGGTTTCTTCTAATTGGCTTATTTCGATCACTTTTGAGCAGTACTTTTTGAATCCTTTAGGATTCATGATCCGTAACATACCTAATGGTGTGTTTTCTAAAACAAAACACCTATTAGGTATGTTACGGTCATGAATCCCCAAAGATTGGATCAGGGATTCTTGACCAAAAAGTCTTGAATTTAATATTTGAGGTCTTGAGGACTATGGTTTGGATATTTGGGATAAGAAGGTGAGGGCGAGTCTACGGTATAAATTTGGGGTGATTTGGGGTAAGTGTTGTTCGCCGAAGGTAGGGTTCCGGCGAGACAAAATTTGATATTTGAAGAGATGGGGTGATGTTCGAAGGAAGCTAAGTAGAGGGGTGGAAAGAGGGGTTCAAGGCGGATATATGGTGTAAATCTGGTAAGGTTTGGCAGTGGTGGTGTTTCCCGCCGGCGAGGGTGCCGGCGGCTAAGAGAAAAAAGGGGGGAAGACGAAGATGAGGGTAAAATGATTTTAGGTTTTCTGAAGTATATGGTTATTTATTTAATTTTGCATACTAATTAATGTCCCTTGGATTAAACAATTTGAATGGCTCAGATTAACTAACACCTACACGGTGTCGTTTTAGGTAGTGAGGGATTGGACCAGGTTTTGGCACTTGGTGTAACGACCCAACCCGACCTGTTAAATTAGGTATTTCCACCCTGTTTTCCCCGTTTTATGACTCTATATGTTTCATTGCATGTTTTTGGTGAATTTGAAGTAATTCGGATATAGTTTGGTTGGAAATGAGACACTTAGTCTCTTTTAAGAAGACTTAAGTTGGAAAAGTCAATCGGATATTGACTTATGAGTTAGAGGGTTGGAATTTAATTCTGATGGTTTGATTAGCTCCGGAAGATGATTTAAGGCTTAGGAGCGCAATCGGAAGTAATTTTGGAGGTTCGGTGAAGAAGTTAGCCTATATTGGCGAAGTTTGAATTTGGCGAATTCCGGTTGGTAGGTAAGATTTTGATCCGAGGGTTGGAATGAAATTTCGAAAGTTGTAGTAGCTTCGTTAGGTGATTTTGGATATGTCTGCAAATTTTGAGGCCATTCGGACGCCGTTTGGTTGGGTTTTTGATCGAATGCGTGATTTGAAAGTTTTTAAAGAACTTAAGCTTGAATCCGATGAAGATTGATGATTTTATTGTTGTTTGATGTGTTGTGAAGATTGGAACAAGTTTGAATGATGTTAAGGGATATGTTAGCATGTTTGGTTGAGGTACCGAGGGCCTCGGGTGAGTTTCGGGTGGTCAATCGGACCATTTTTGGCTTTGAAAGTAGCAGTTTTTGCTGTCATTTTGTTGCAGGTTCTTTAGCCTTCGCGTTCGTGTGGTGTAGATCGCGTTCGTGAAGGGATGGGTTCTGGAAGCTATGCGTTTGCGAGGGTCAAGGCCGCATATGCGAAGGTCATCAGGCTGCTCATCGCGTTCGCGTTTGGTGTTCCGCGTTCGCGTATAAGGAAAGGAGGCTCAGGAGTTTTTGGCCTTCACGTTCGCGAGGCACTAGCCGCGATCGCGTAGGTCTGTTGGCTGAAGCATCGCATTCGCGGGACGGGCTCCGCGTTCGCGAAGAGTAAATTTGAACCCAGAGAATTTCGGCCTTCGCGTTCGCGTGTCTAAGGTCGCGAACGCGATGAAGGACTGTCAGGGACTGGACATAATGGTTTATAACATTTCAACCCAAGCTCATTTCCACCATTTTGGAGCGAGCTTGGGAGCATTTGTTGAGGGTTTTCAAGGGGCTTCGACTGGGAATCGTTGGAGGTAAGTTTTTATGAGTCAAATACATGATTATATATAAGAATCATCCTTGAAATTCATGAGATTATAGCCAAATTGTAAGAAATTAGAGATTGAAGCAAAAATATTCTAAATTTGGAATTGATAGGTCATTTGAGCTCAGATTTGGGAGTTCTTGGTATGTACGGACTCGTGGCGAGACGAGGATTCCGAAAATGTAAGTTTTATAATGTTTTCGAGAAGCGGGCCTGAGGCTCGGGTTTTACTAGTTTCAAGGTTTTTGCTATAATTCGATTGTTTTCGATTGGGTATTATCCCATTTGCATATTGTGATGTATTCGCTCTGTTTTTGGCTAGTTTCGACGTGCGTGGAGGCCAATTTGAGGGGAAAAGGCATCGCAAGCGAGAAATTCCACAGATTCGAGGTGAGTAACACTTGGGAATGATATCCTGAGGGTTTGAAACCCCGGATTTGCACATCTTAGTGCTGTATTGAGGTGACTTGCACGCTGGACCTGAGCGTGGGGTAGAGCACCGTTGGGGATCATGACTTGGTCCGTACCGGTTGTTGGTTTTTACTGCGTATTTGCAAACAAATTTTATTGTTATCATTATAATTTGGGCTCATTTCCATACTTGGGGCTTATTGCTAATTGTTTGAACTCTTTATGAACTATCATCACTGTTTCCCCTCACTATTTGAATTATGATTTGAACTTAGTCCGTGTGATTTACACTGTTTTTTGAACTCAGCTATATTTTACTCAAACTTGGAGTTTTTAAACGATATTTGAGTTATCATTTGAGCTGAGTAGTATTGTTTTACTGATGCCCGAGGGGCTTTTTGACTATTTTTGGACTGATTGAGGCCGAGGGCCATATGTGAGGGCATGAGGAGTGATGCGAGAAGGCTTTCAGGCCTCGAGTGATATGAGGAGGCTTTCAAGCCTCGAGTGATACGTGAAGAGGCTTTCAGGCCTCAAGTGTTATGAGTGCATATGCATATACATGCACGGATCGGACTGCACGCCGCAGTGATATGTTATATGGATCGGACTGCATGTAGCATTATTATAGCGCTTGGGTTGTAGGAGCCCCCCCGGAGTCTGTACACACCCCCAGTGAGCACATGGTACCCATGGATCAGGCTACGCGCCATAGCGGTCATATGCATTGCATTGCATTCATTCACCCACACCTGTTTGTACTACGTGGCATGACATTTAGCACTCATATATCATTGGCATACATATTATTACTTGCCTTGTTGACCAGATACTCTGGTGTTACGTGTTATGGAGTGCTGAGCCAGAGAGGCTGATATTATGCTTGGTGAGTGGGAGTGCTGAGCCCGAGATGGCTGAGGTTGTACCTGGTGAGTTGGGAGTGAGCCCGCGGGGCTGATACTGCGCCGAGAGGTCGATACTGAGCCCATGGGGCATATTTCTGACTATTTCCTACTGGTTGAAACTTATTTTGCAACTGTTGAAAAGACATACATTCAAACAAGAGATTTTTAACTGAGTTTGAGGTTTTCTGAAGAATTTTCTCGATGTTACAGTTTTACTATCTTTCTCAGAGGGTTGTACTGTCTTTTATAGCATTTTTGATGTGCCCACACGTGTTTTCTTATCGCTCAGTTATTATTCTCTCTTATTACCACTGAGTTGGAAGTACTCACTTTATTCCCTGCACCTCGCGTGTAGTTGCAGGTACTGTTTCACCCGGTAGCTGGTTAGCAGTGGATTAAAGGTATTGCTATCGTAGCTAAGCAAGGTGACCGCCGGATTTCGCGGCACCGGGATTCTTCTTCTTCTTCTTATTTTCCAGATTTTACTCTATGTATTATATATTTTAAAAATTATAATAAAGATCCTCCGAGATGCTCGTGACTTGTGACACCCCGGTCGGGTTGTATTGGGTTGTATTTATACTGATTAAATTCATATTCGAACTGTTATATAACAGATTAACTGCTTTAAGTGGTGTTCTGAGATGGTCTGGATGGCCTTGTCTTCACGAGAGGCGCCATCACGACTGGATTGGGAGATTGGGTCTTGACAAGGTTGTATCAGAGCCTAGGTTACTAGGTCTCATGAGTCATGAGCAGGTTTAGTAGAGTCTCACGGATCGGTACGGAGACGTCTGTATTTGTCCTCAAGAGGCTGCAGAACCTTTAGGAAAACTTCACTTTCTTGGAATTCTTATCGTGCATACTTGATTCAGCTTGAGATATAATTCTTCAAATTCCTTCCACACGTCTGTATGTGCACGTGAGCGCTCAGTAGTATATATGCCTGGATGGCTTGTGATTCTCCGATCGAGGGGCGAGATGTGATCCCTGTGAGTTCGTGTTGGGCCAGTCTGGAGGACTTGAGGCCAGATAGCTACGTAATGAGTATGTTGGTACTGTGTGATTATTATATATGACTTGGTAATGAAGAAGAAGTCTGCAGGATAATAAATGAACTGTTGGTGATTCGTTTTCTATTGTGATTCGTTGTGTAGCCCCAATTTATGGGCGCGTGAATAATGTTTTCGTATTCCTAGTTGGGAAGTGTAGTACAATACGTATGGTGGTATGAGTTCAGACTCAGGGAGACTTAATGGCTGTGTTATATATATGGCGGTGAAAGGTATACAAAAATATTGAGAAAATGTTCTTACTTGGGTGAATAGCCTAGATAATAGAGGATTGAAAGGTATTTTCTATATGTTATGATTCAAATAGGTGCAACGCATGTCCATGTATCAATTTTGATAATATAATACAAGTAGTATTGAGATTAATGTTGTTGACATACATTGTGATACTTTGTCAAGTTGTGGGCGTGTTGTTAGGATGGTTTTGGTGATTATCTGACAGGTGGATAGGCTCAATTACAAAGGAAACTCTGCCGAAACTTTTGAAAAAAATTTGGGGACATAGTATAAATTTTGTTGCCTAGAGTGGGCTTAACTGTTGCGGAATGAATGAGAGAATTGCAAAAGAATTATAATACTAGATGATCTGTGTTTTCGCAACTTATAAGTGATTTGAGTTTAATCTCACTATAACATTGTGGCATCATTGGAGTAAAAGTGCTATGAGTTGTTAAGAGTGCCTTGATATGTGGCTTCGAGCCAAGTTGGGGAGGTTGCTATTGATTAGCTGATTGCACTATTAGGTGCTGTGTTGGTTCTATCTCAAGGTATGTTGGCGGATCAGTTCTGGTCGCAGAAATTGAGCCGAGAGTGGCGCGTGTGAAGGAAATTTTTTACAAAGGTTATAGGGTACTTTCGTAAATGTGAGGAAACATTAGGGTGTTTTTGAGCTGCTGTTGATAAAAAATGCTCAGTGTATAGAGAAGGAAGATGGTTGTTTGTATCTGTAGGAAATCATGTTCTACGGTGTCAGAATACTAATAAGGCACGAGTGGTTCCGTTCATTTAGGGCAGGTGAATTACAGCTGAATAAGAGTGAATGACTCTCGAGAATGGTTTTACTATATTCAAGATTTTGCATGCAACAATCAGGTGTATTAAGTTTGTGTATGTGGCTAGAGACTGTGTTTTCATTAGGAAATATCAATGCTTGTGGTACTTTATGTTAATCATGGGATTCTATGTATCCGCATTTGGAAGGATATGGTAGCGAATTCAGAATCGCTGGAAGTTCTTCAAAGTGAAACATTCTGGAAAGTGGTATTTCTGGGAAACGTTTGAGAGGGTATTCAGTGGCCTATGGGTCTTAGACAATGTAGTTTTATATGTGAGTCTCGTGTGGTAACCTGGGTTAAGGTATTGTGGTGTTACAGCAAGGGAAATTTTTTGAATATCTTTCATGGTATGAATGGATACTTGATGTGTGTTATGTATTCGTACGGTGGAGTGTGGGATCATGCATAGTGATTCATGTGTTATATGTGTTAGAGACTAGAAGTTCTAGTGATCTGACTGTGCAGTGGTTGTAGATCGTGTGTATCGACATCGTCTAGCGGTTATTGAAAAACAATTGGAGGTCTGAGTGGATCTTGCTTTGCTTGGTATGTTAAATTTGGGTTATGATATTAGATGGCAGACTGGTTGTTCCAATGTCATATTGGCTGGACTAATGTGTTATGGGCTGTGACGGAAAATGCCACAGGTTGCACGGCAAGGTGCATCAAATTATGTTATAGCAAGGTAATTGCATTCCAAGGACCAGCGGACGGCTGGCGAGTATTTCCTTATTAATTGGGCATTCTTAGCGGATGTTAGTGCAGAGGTTTCTACCATTAATTCGGTCCTGGTATTGAGGGACTTTTTCGGATTCATTTCTTGTGGCTAGGCATGAGACTACATGTGTTTACTATAATGAGCAAATTTGGCTCGATGTGCATCTCCTTTTGTGAGATATATGTGTGGATCGGGTGGCACGCCGCCACGGGTATGTTATCTGGATCGGGTTGCACGCCGCAACAGTGTGATGTGGAGAACAGTTTTCTATATGTTACTTTGTATGCCTTGCTTCCTAGTTTCTGAGGGAAATCCGTATTGGGTGTTGCTCGGCAAATAACGCATCGGTTGTGTCCTTTCAGGATTGAATAGTGCATATTACTTGCTTCACCGTGGGTGTGATGGATTGCTTGGTTCCAGACATCAATCTGTGCGTGGCTGTCTGTGTTGAGCATGGTGACTTGAGGTGTTTCATGGGTAATAGTGTTTGGATAGAATCGCGCGATGTGGCGAGGCCACGTGAAGTTATGACCTTTTGAGGAGGATTCAGGTACTCTATTTCTATGATGTGAGACGGGATCTCAGTTTTATGTTGTAATGGTACTGTTGAGTTTGAGCTACAGCTCTTTCGTTTGAGTCAGTTGTCATGATTTGAGTGTGTTCAGAACGTTTCTTATTGGTGCCTGTGTTATGCACGTTGTGGCTTAGGCCGGTGTTGAGGTGTCATGTCACCATAGTGGTGCGTTGAATTCGAGATGATCGTTGGAGTCATTAATGAGTACGAGCATATTTGATTTCAACTTGTTAGAAAGGTAATATCGAGGTTTGGCTCAGAAATTTATTATAGTAACAGTCAAGAGGAAAATGAATTCATGAATGGTTGATCTGAGAGATGGGTTCAGTATATCCCGTGTTTCAGTTGTCGTTGGCAGTATATGAAGGTATTGAAATGAGACTTTATCTAACGAGAGATTTTCTATCGATATTTGGTTGTCGTGGGCAGCTTTTGTGAATGGAAGTTATCGCTGCATGTGTTTGAGTTATGTAGTATATCATATGATTGCAGCCGAGGTTGCAGGTATGGATTATTACAGCTGGTTCGGGTTTATTCTGAGTAAAAATGTGAGGCTCTGATCTTGTGTAAGATTTCAGAGGGTGAAATGTAGTTCTATGGTTTATGGACTAAATGGGTTGAAACATTTCAGCTATATTGTGTTGTCAGACCTATATGAGATAGGGTGACGTGGGATCACCCCGGGTTATATGCACGGTAAGGTTATTCAGCTATTGGTGGAATTCTAGGACAACTCTAGGTCCGCTCGAGGACGAGCGTTTGTTTAAGTTAGGGAGGATGTAATGACCCGACCCGTCGTCTCAGGTATTTCTGCCCCATTTTCCCCGTTTTATGCCTCTATATGTTTCATTATATGTGTTTGGTGAATTTGAAGTAATTCGGATAGAGTTTGGTTGGAAATGAGACACTTAGTCTCTTTTAAGAAGACTTAAGTTGGAAAAGTCAACCGGATATTGACTTATGTGTTAGAGGGCTCAGAATTTAATTCCGATGGTTAGCTCCGGAAGATGATTTAAGGCTTAGGAGCGCAATCGGAAGTAATTTTGGAGGTCTAGTGAAGAAGTTAGCCTATATTGGCGAAGTTTGAATTTGGCGGATTCCGGTTGGTAGGTGAGATTTTGATCCGAGGTTTCAATAGCTTCGTTAGGTGATTTTGGATATGTCTGCAAATTTTGAGGTCATTCGGACGCTGTTTGGTTGGGTTTTTGATCGAATGCGTGATTTGGAAGTTTTTAAAGAACTTAAGCTTGAATCCGATGAAAATTGATGATTTTAGTGTTGTTTTATGTCTTATGAAGATTGGAACAAGTTTGAATGATGTTAAGGATATGTTAGCATGTTTGGTTGAGGTCCCGAGGGCCTCGGGTGAGTTTTGGGTGGTCAATCGGACCATTTTTGGCTTTGAAAGTAGCAGTTTTTGTTGTCATTTTGTTGCAGGTTCTTTAACCTTGGCGTTCGGGTGGTGTAGATCTCGTTCACGAAGGGCTGAGTTCTGGAAGCTACACGTTCGCGAGGGTCAAGGCCGCGTTCGCGAAGGGTCATCAGGCTGTTCATCGCGTTCGCGTTTGGTGTTCCGCGTTCGCGTATAAGGAAAGGAGGCTCAAGAGTTTTTGCCCTTCGCGTTCGCGAGGCACTGGCCGCGATCGCGTAGGTCTGTTGGCTGAAGCATCGCATTCGCGGGACGGGCTCCGCGTTCGCGAAGAGTAAATTTGAGCCCAGAGAATTTTGGCATTCGCGTTCGCGTGACTAAGGTCGCGAACGCGATGAAGGACTGTCAGGGACTGGACAGAATGGTTTATAACATTTCATCCGCGAACCCAAGCTCATTTCCACCATTTTGAGCGAGCTTGGGAGCATTTGTTGAGGGTTTTCTAGGGGCTTAGACTGGGAATCGTTGGAGGTAAGTTTTTATGAGTCAAATACATGATTATATATAATAATCATCCTTGAAATTCATGAGATTATAGCCAAATTGTAAGAAATTAGGGCTTGAAGCAAAAATATTCTAAATTTGGAATTGATAGGTCATTTGAGCTCGGATTCGGGAGTTCTTGGTATGTACGGACTCGTGGCAAGACGAGGGTTCCGAAAATGTAAGTTTCATAATTTTTCGAGAAGCGGGCCCGGGGCTCGGGTTTTGCTAGTTTCGAGGTTTTTGCTATAATTCGATTGTTTTCGATTGGGGTATTATCCCATTTGCATATTGTGATGTATTCGCTCTATTTTTAGCTAGTTTCGACGCGCGTGGAGGCCAATTTGAGGGGCAAAGGCGTCGCGAGCTAGGAATTCCACCGGTTCGAGGTGAGTAACACCTGGGAATGATATCCTAAGGGTTTGAAAACCCAGATTTGCACATCTTAGTGCTGTATTGAGGTGACTTGCACGCTGGACTTGAGCGTGGGGTAGAGCACCGTTGGGGATCGTGACTTGGTCCGTACCGGTTGTTGGTTTTTACCGCGTTTTGCAATCAAATTTTGTTGTTATCATTATAATTTGGGCTCATTGCCGTACTTGGGGCTTATTGCCGATTGTTTGAACTCTTTATGAACTATCATCACTGTTTCCCCTCAGTATTTGAATTATGATTTGAACTCAGTCCGTGTGATTTACACTGTTTTATGAACTCAGCTATATTTTACTCAAACTTGGAGTTTTTAAACGATATTTGAACTATCATTTGAGCTGAGTAGTATTGTTTTACTGATGCCCGAGGGGCTTTTTGACTATTTTTGGGCTGATTCAGGCCGAGGTCCATATGTGAGGGCATGGGGAGTGATGTGAGGAGGCTTTCAGGCCTCGAGTGATGTGAGGAGGCTTTCAGGCCTCGAGTGATACATGAGGAGGCTTTCAGGCCTCGAGTGTTATGAGTGCATATTCATATACATGCACGGATCAGACTGCACGCCGCAGTAGCATATTGCATGGATCAGACTGTACGCCGAAGTAATATATATTATATGGATTGGATTGCACGCTGCAGTGATATGTTATATGGATCGGACTGCACTCCGCAGTATTATAGCGCTTGGGCTGTAGGAGCCCCTCCGGAGTCTGTACACACCCCCAGTGAGCGCAGGGTTCCCATGGATTGGGCTACGCGCCATAGCGGTCATATGCATTACGTTGCATTCATGCACCCACACCTGTTTGTACTACGTGGAATGACATTTAGCACTCATATATCATTGGCATACATATTATTACTTGCCTTGTTGACCAGATACTCTGGTGTTACATGTTATGGAGTGCTGAGCCCGAGAGGCTGATATTATGCTTGGTGAGTGGGAGTGTTGAGCCCGAGATGGCTGAGGTTGTACCTGGTGAGTTGGGAGTGAGCCCGCGGGGCTGATACTCCGCCGAGAGGTCGATATTGAGCCCAAGGGGTAGATTTCTGACTATTTCCTACTGGTTGAAACTTATTTTGCAACTGTTGAAAAGACATACTTTTAAACAAGAGATTTTTAACTGATTTTGAGGTTTTCTAAAGAATTTTCTCGATGTTATGGTTTTACTATCTTTCTCAGAGGGTTGTACAGTCTTTTATAGCATTTTTTATGTGCCCATACGTGTTTTCTTATTGCTCAGTTATTATTCTCTCTTATTACCACTGAGTTGGAAGTACTCACTTTACTACCTGCACCTCGCTTGCAGTTGCAGGTACTGTTTCACTCGGTAGCGGGTTAGTAGCAGATTAAAGGTATTGCTATCGTAGCTAAGCAAGGTGACCGCCGGCGTTCGCGGCACCGGGATTATTCTTCTTCTTGTTTTCCAGATTTTACTCTTTGTATTATATATTTTAAAAATTATAATAAGGATCCTCCTAGATGCTCGTAACTTGTGACACCCCGGTCGGGTTGTATTGAGTTGTATTTATACTGATGAAATTCATATTCGAACTGTTATATAACAGATTAACTGCTTTAAGTGGTGTTCTGAGATGATCTGGCTGGCCTTGTCTTCATGAGAGGCGCCATCACGACTGGGTTGGGAGATTGGGTCGTGACACTTGGGATAGCCTGGTAAGAGTGTCATTAGGGCCTGGGCGGGTGTGCTCTATTTGGGCTGATGAATTACATTTATTAAGAGCCCAAAATTATCAGCCCCCCTTTTCTTGTTTTGTTTTCTTTTTATTCAATTTCAATTTTGTATTTTGCATTTCCAAATATATTTTTATATTATATTTGTTTTCTAATTTTATAAAATTGAGAGATTAAACTAACAATTAAACTAATTAAAGCCTAAAATCATTTAATAACTATTTTGTAGCAATTTCCAATTAAAATAAAAAATGCTAGAATGAACTATTTTTGTGATTTTCTTTAAATTGTTCTAAAATGAATTAATACCTATTCAATACCAAAATGTAAGATTAAAATCCTA
>MU692284.1:49658-63016 GCA_026770625.1 Nicotiana glauca
TTTTAATATGAGTTATTATGCAACCAATTAACACAAAAATGCAACAAAATTCCTAAAAATTATAAAATCATTTTATTTGAAACTTGTTGGAATAATTTGCTTAGGGCAAAAATCACGTGCTCACAGCTGCTCCTCTTTGCCCGAAAACACGAAGAATTTTCGTGCAAAGACAAGTGAGCGGAAATGAGTGATTTTTGCCCATTTGCATATTCCGTGTAAAGCATTTTTGAAAGAGTTGACCGCACCCTGCTTCATAGGTTGCCTACATATCCTGGGCTAAATAGGAATCAGGTTAGTGTAGTTCAGGAGTGTCTGGTAGATGGGACTACCATGAGCTGTGATTTCACTGCTGTTGCTGCTGTTACTGCTCGCTAACCCCCTTATTACACCATGTCAAGATAAAAGAAACAAGCCTAATATATGCTCTATGAGTTACAAGAAATCCTATCTATGTCTTCAGACTTGCTCTTGTATTGCCTTAAACTTGTATCTTGTGTTCTTCCAATGGAATTCTGGCTGTTTCCTTGGCGATGTTTCTCCATTCCTCCTAATGTTGCTTGAATCCTAAAATTTGAAATATGTGTCCATTCATCAGGTGGACTCCTGCTTGCGATTACTTGAAAAGGTATTCCCTTGTTCTCCAGGTGGGCTCCTGCTTACAATGCTTGAAAAGGTAGTATTGTAAATGTTGGTGGTGTGATAAAGACGACCTTCGGGGAGGCTTGGGATTAATAGCAAATTGTTGATTCAAGTACTATGAAGATAAATTTTATTAAGGCAACGACTGAGCAGCAAGAGATGAGAAAGGATATGTGGGAAGTGCCAGATGGTGTTTAAAATTCCTAAAGGCCGAGTATGAGCAGCAAGGTCGAGTGACCGATTAAGGAGATGAGTCCCGCCAAAGTGGGAGAGCAGCGGAGCTGCGTATGGTCTTGTTAATGAGAAAACTATGTACCTTAAGGGAGTCTGGAATGACTTGAGAATACCGGTGCTTGGTTATCGACGCTTTCAGATCCAATTTTAAGTGGGGATTTCGGTGACGGGAAATAGAAGTCAGTGGAATAACTTGAAGCATAGTGTTGTTATGCGATAGGAGATTGTGTATGACAAAAAAAATGAGCTGCTTGAAGTGAAGAAAGGCGTAGCACGAAGGTGAAGCGAAAGGATGTTATCGCACATTTAATGGATGTCCACGATGGGTGAATGGACTCGTACAACTGGAGAGTGAGCACGAACTCAGGACGGGTTATTGATGTCGTAGTAATGGTACCCCATGCAGCAGCGTTGGAAGATGTCGGGGAGTAATTTCGACAGGTGGGGTATTCTGGTGAGCAGGGTAACAGTCGCGTGGTTGGCGAGGCTCCTGCGAAGAGTTCTACTGGATATGCGGCAAGGGGAAGTGTTGTGTGAATGGTGTTAATGATTTGGAGAATCCAATTGGGTTTCTACGGTAAGATATCGAGAATGCCAACGATTGTTGGTGCGGAGGTGGATGATGATTCAGAATATGAGAAACGGGGATGTACATGAGAATTCCAAGAATTTGCGGCGGATGATTGCACAAGGTTTTGTCAACAAGATATTAAGAATAATGGTGAAATCCAGAGTATTGTAATAATGGATTCAAGCTAAGTGGGAGAGTCCCACCGCTTATGATTTGGACTTCATGGTTAGCTACTTGCGAAGTTCCTGGTTAATAGCATACTGAGGGATTGTCTCAGCTCCGGAAAGCTACCATAAGTAGTAAAGATGTTCTATGGTTGGCCTTATGGCCTCATGTTCGAACTTGGGAAAGGATTCGGGATGTGTGCCTTGTATGGAAGCAGGTTTTAAAGGGAGTAATTCTGCTAGGTGCCTCATCGAGAGGGCACTCCTGTGTTATGAGATCTATGTAGCCAATTATATTCGGGACCAAGTCGGAGCGAATGGCTTACAGTAATAATCCTAGTGAATTCAAGAGGTAAAGTGTGGTGCCTAATACTGTCGAGTTTATAGGAATAATTGAGGATCAAGCTTGGAAAGCGGCTTATGAGAAGGGGCACAGAATGTTTCGTGATGGTTGGCTTGTGATGTAGCAATTGGGAAGTATGAAATGGTTCGTAGGGGTTGACACAGCATGGCCTCGTGGTTCAAGGTCACTCGGGATGAGTGTAGATGAAGCGTGTTATGTGTTGAAAAGAATTGGTACTATTTCCAAAGCACTCAAGGATAAATTGAAGGAAAGGGGTTGATTAGCCATAGTTGAATTTGGCATGTTGGAATCTGTGATTAGTTCATTAAGCATGATCAGATTGTGTGTATGATCTATGACGGTGCGTATCAGGCTTGGCAGCCGTCACAATTGATGTTATTCAGAAGCCTTCTAATTCAAAGGCTTGTTGTGTAGAAGCAGATTCCAGAAAGGGTTGTGGTGGCTTAGACCACTACTTGCAGATTTGCATATCCTACGGTTATGGGAATTTACCTAGGTGTTGCTATGATTCTCCTAAAGTGAGTTAAATGAAGAGTTTTATATGATGAAATGTTGGTTTGTCAGTGGTCCCAGGGTTGTGATGGAAATTGTGTCTATCGTATATCGGCGCGTTGGGTGCATTTAGAGGTATGGAATTTGACGTGAGGACCAAGGTTACAGCTTAGTAATGACTATGATGTCACAGGCTCGGATGAGCAAGGAAAAGGTTGAATGATTAGAGTAAATTGGTATTGGCTTCAGAGCCATCGGGGATCGATGTTTTATGAAAAAGGCTTTGTATCCTGGTTAGGGATTCTTGATCGCTTTTCAGCGTTAGTGCGACCGATGGTTGGAATGAGCAGACTCGATATTTATTTNTTACTATGAACCTTTGAAAGGTTATTCGCCAAGTTGGTGCAATCAGAGATCGGCTTGAGATCGATGTATTGATGTATATATGTGAACAGGGCTTTATATCAGGCCAGTTGTGTTCGTCTCAGCGAGTGTTCCCTATGGAGGAACGGTCGGGGTGTTATTTTGCTGTCAGCTATTCCAGGTAATGATGTATTGCGCCGTATGAGTTATGAGACGGCTTGAGAGAAATTGCTTATGTGTTGAGAATCCGCGTAGAAATGATGTGTTATGAGCAGGATGGCTTTGAGATTTATGTTTTATATCGCACCTCAGTTGTGCTTGAATTTCGTAGCCTATAGCGCTATGTGTTTTCTCAGGGATGGTATTATGCAGTTAACGTGCTTGCGATCGAAATTTGATGTTTTGTTGTAATAAGCAAATTTAGCTCAAAGTGCAATCTCCTTTTGTGAGATCTATTTATGGATCAAGTGGCACGCCGCCATGGGTATGTTATTTGGATTGGGTTGCGCGCTGCAACAGTGTGATGTCGAGTCTAGTTCTCTATGTGCTATTCCCTTATGTGTTTCGCTTCCTATCTTTCTAGGAAAAGTCCGTATTAGTGCGGGGTTTAGATGATTCCTTCCAGAATTCGATTTCCTATTTGTGCTGTGTTCGGATTGGTGGCCTATTGGCGCATGGTAGCATCATATGAGATTTTACTGATTTCTCGGGTGGCTTATTGCCTGAGAAGTTGTATCGGATGTGACGATATCCCTTGATCTAGGATCTGTGCAATCCAGTTATATGAGGTATATTATAGAGATAAGACCATTATTGGGTTCAGAATGAGGTTAAGGCCTTGTCAGGATGTAGGCCTAATGTTTTGTTGACTCGGCGATTGATTATGAATGTCGATACATCTCGTCCGTCGTGGCGGTATGGTAAAGGTTAGAGTAAGACCTGTATATGTCATGAGGTGCAGTGGGAGAATCGGATCAGTAGAATTTTGGCTAAGTTAATCGGAGAATATTATGGTGGTCCTGTGGATTTAGTGTTGCAAAGTAAGAATTCAGCAAAGTTATGCCATTGTGATTGAGTATAGCGTGAGGTGATTGATATGGTGATCGTATGTTGGAATCAGGCCTGGCATAGAATTCCAGATGTTGGAATTGGGCTCTAAGGCTTAATTTCCTGAATAAAGAGAACATTTTCAGAATTTATCGAGCTTATGTGCTCAGCTAAGTCTTGGTACCACGGGAAGGTGTGTGAGGTATTAAACAGTTGTCACACCTCTTTTTTCGAAAGCTTTACGACCTTTACTACACCCCGGGAAAAGATATAGTAATAAAGGAGTTTTTTCAATTTAAGAACAATCAAAACGGGATTCGTTTTTATTTAAGATTTAGAGTCGCCACTTGGAAGATTTATGGTGTCCCAAGTCACCGTTTTGAATCTCGAATCGAGGAAGGGTTTGACTCTGTTTAACAGTCACGAACCAAAAATTCAAGTAAGGAATTCTGTTAACCGGGGAGAAGGTGTTAGGCATTCCCAGTTCCGTGGTTCTAGCACGATCGCTCAACTGTCATATTTGGTTAAAATTGATTTTTTATACATGTTATCCTATTTGTGCAATTTTAGAATTAATTACCGATTTTTGTCAAATTATTTATTTTTAAGAAAGTGAACGTCGTTTAAGGACATGTTTCGGATCACGTCACATGAAATGCACCCGGATACTTGACATATTCTCATTCGACGTTTTCGGATTTGGATTTGGGTTGCATGAAATGCACACCCGTATTAGGAAAGTAAGATTATTAAAAAATCGCACCTAAAGCGGATAACGTGGTATATCTTTTGGGAAGGCCGTGAAATTCGCTAAACTGCCTATCCCGAATACTAAGTATTTTAGTAAGCAATTAATGATGGCCCCACAATTGTGTATTTGATTGGCGAGGCTCGTCTCATTTTTATTTATTAAGGCCCAACTAAAGTAGCTAAATTTTCTATTTTTTGTCTCTAAAGCTTAATTAATCCGTGAATATAAATTTGAATTCTTAATTCAAGTCCGAACTCAAATAAAAGGGAATACCTTTTAGCTTGAGCCCGCTACCTAATTAGAAGTCCAATTTTTATATTCGTGAATTAATTCCCTATATTCCTAATATAGTCTTAATGTTTTATTCAAAGTGAGCAAGGAATTTGGGCTTCGAGTTCAAGTCCACATTTGAACAAAAGGTAACACCTCTTAGCTCAAATGTGATACCTAACTCAATGACCCAAGTGCGTTATAAATTTAAACCCCCGATCACAATGTTTACTTTCATTGGCATTTGGTGAATCAATTTCACTGCTTTATCTATATGACCTGCCCGACCAAGGAGGTCCAACATACATCCATAATGCTTTATCTTAGTTACACAACTACTATCATTCTAACAATTCCTTCCCCTCGTTAACTAATCCAGCATGGCTGCAAGCAGATAAAAGAGAAAATTATGCTAGTCCATGTGAAAGCATCCTTTTTTATCATTCCCCTAAAAATATTCGTAGCTAAATCAAGATTCCCACTTCCAGCATACGTATGAATCAGTGCATTATTTACACCAATGTCGACAGCAAAACCAACTACCTTATTTGCATACCCATGAATCGATTTCCCAAAATCCAGAGGTCTGATATCAGCACAACCAGATAGCACAGCAACTATTGGGATTGTGGTCGGGCTGTTATCACTTTCTGAGTACAGACTAATGACGCCACTCTCACAATATATATTAGTGTCTAAAGAGTGCTTTACTGCAATCCCACGGAGCTGCTGTGCCATAACAACATAATTCACAACAATAGCCTTTAAAACAATAAGTAGGGTGAAAGAATCAAGAGGAAAACCAACTCTAGACATGGTGATGTACACATGTAGTGCCTTACTGATGAAGTGAAGCCTAGTATATGATCTGATAATGTTGTTCCAATGAAATTGTGCAGGATACAATTCCAAGAAGTGATTTTGGATGAAATATGATGAAAGTAATGACACAAGGCTTCTACAATATCAAATCCATGATTAATAAACGATTCAAATTATGATTTGAATTCAAGCACTTACTTCAACGAACAAAATAACACAAAACTAATATGTGAGAAGGTATAGGAAAATCTCTTGTTGTATCTATAAAATTAGTCATAAACCCGACATAAAAATCGATGCTAATGGTCATTCTTTTAATAGAGAAGAATCTGTAATTTCACAAAATTATTTTTCACAGAACATGAACTATCAAGTTACATTATCAAAATACAGAGGAGTACTTTGACGCCATAAATAGAATAGGAGAAGCAAACGAACCTGAAACAAACAAAAATTGACAACCAAAGTAGAAGCGAAAACAACGAATGCAGTGTTGGAGCTCAGCTAAGACACAGCAAAATTGGCCAGTTCCTAATTCCAGCTCTTCACAGCTTCACGATCCAGAAGAAAACCGAAATTTGAACCTTAAATTTCCAGTAATTAAGGTTCAGAGATGGCTAATCCCAACTTTTAACTTCTCAGAGATATTTTTTTATATATATAGTTATTTCTGAATCTGCTTTTGAATTTCAGATTGTCGAGTGAGATTGAGAGGAGATGAATTAGAGGAAAGGAATCGTAAATGGGAGATGGTCTGCCTTTTCTCTCTCTCGCCCAAAATCTGATGAGTTCCCCCCTGCAAATTCCTTTCTTTCCCACTAAATAGAACATGCGTGTGTTGAAGAAGGAGATAGAATCACGCAATTTGCGTGTCTCTATTGTATGAAGGATCCGATATTTTCAGAGAAATGGGCCGGGTTATAAAATGGTTCGGGTTATCAAATGGGTTGGGCTATCAATTGGGTGTGACTTTTATTTGGGCCAGGTAGATTTCATTAATAAGAGGCCCAATTTCGGGCATTCTATTAAGAGTACCATTTCCTTTATTTGTTATTTATTTTCTTCTTTTATTTCTTTTGCTTTTTGTATTTATTTTCAATTTGTAATATATTATATAAATTTTTGTATTTTTTCTTGATTTTATAAAATTGAGAGATTAAACTAACAATTAAAATCTAAAATTATTTTGTAGTAATTTCCAATTAAAACAATAAAATGCTAAAATGAACAATTTTTTGTGATTTTCTTTAGATTGTTAAAATGAATTAATGCATATTTTTATATTTTTAACATGAGTTATTATGCAACCAATTAATTCGAAAAATGCAACAAAATTCCTAAAAATTGTAAAATTACTTAATTTGAAACTTTTGGAATAATTTGCTTAGGGCAAAAATCACGTGCTCACAGCTGCCTCTCTTTGCCAGGAAACACGAAGAGTTTTCGTGCAAAGACAAGTGGGCGGTAATGAGGGATTTTTTCCCATTCACATATTCCATGTGAAGCATTTTGAAAAGTTTGACCGCACCCTGCTTCAGAGGCTGCCTACATATCCCAAGCTACATATGAATCAGGTTAGTGTAGTTCAGGAGTGTCTGGTAGTTGGGAGTACCAGGAGCTGTGATTTCATTGTTGTTGCTACTGTTACTGCTTGCTGACCCCCTTATTACACCATGTAAAGATAAAAAGAAGCTAACCTAATCTATGCCCTATGATTTACAAAAATCCTATCTATGCCTGGTATATTGTGTTCTTGTATTGCCTTGATCTTGCATCTTGTATTCTTTCAATGGAATTCTGGTTGTTGCTTCGACTATGTCTTGAAACATGTGTCCATTATTCAGGTGGACTACTGCTTGCGATTGCTTGAAAAAGTATTCCCTTGTTCTTCAGGTGGGCTCCTGCTTACAATTGCTTTGAAAATTATTCCCTTGTTCTTCAGGTGGGCTCCTGCTTACAAAAAACATACAAAACAATGAAGTTTTCTGCCCCAATCTGGTGGCTGGGCACGACATGTTATCAAATATTAAAAATTGAAAGTTAAAATTTGAATTGTACTTCACTTGTTCTCCAGGTGGGTGCCTGACTGCTGAAACTTGAAATGTATTCCCTTGTTCTCCAGGTGGGCTCCTGATTGCTGAACTTAAAAAGTATTCCCTTGTTCTCCAGGTGGGCTCCTAACTGCAACAAAATAGACACACAAAGAAAATTTTTCTGCCCCAATTTGGTGGCTGGGTACAGCATGTTATCAAATATAAAAAAATTGAAAGCTAAAATTTGAATTGTACTTCCCTTGTTCTCTAGGTGGGTGCCTGAATGCTGAAATTTGAAATATATTCCCTTGTTCTCCAGGTGGGCTCCTGATTGCTGAACTTAAAAAGTATTCCCTTGTTCTCCAGGTGGGCTCCTGACTGCAATAAAATAGACAAACAAAGAAAATTTTTCTGCCCCAGTTTGGTGGCTGGGTACAACATTTTATCAAATATAAAAAATTGAAAGATAAAATTTGAATTGTACTTTCCTTGTTCTCCAGGTGCGTGCCTGACTGTTGGAATTTGAAATGCATTCCCTTGTTCTTCAGGTGGGTTCCTGATTGCTGAACTTAAAAAGTATTCCCTTGTTCTCCAGGTGGGCTCCTGACTACAACAAAATAGACAAACAAAGAAAATTTTTCTGCCCCTGTTTGGTGGCTGGGCACATGGGTGAGTGTTAAACTAAATTATTTTACCAACTATTATAAGAATTTGAAAGCTAAGTCCTATTATCCAAGAGGGTCCTGATAACTTCTATCAATTACGGACCTAAGTTATATCTTCTAAAGGTGTTACTCCCACTACATTTGTTATCTAAGAGGTCTTAACTACTCCCCATTATCCAGGAGGGTCCTGACAACTTCTAATTTAAAACAGTTTTAGCCTAAGGTATATCTACTGAAGGTACAACTTCCACTATATCTTGTTATCTAAGTGGAACTTGAAACTACGTCCCATTATCCATGAGGGTCCTGAAAACTCCTAATTGAATCTTATCTTAAACATGCAAACTTTGAAACCAACTTATATTCCTTTTGGGGGTACATTTATGCTAAATTATGCTACTCATGATTGTTTTGAAATTTAAACTAAGTCCCATTTTCCAGGAGGGTCCTGAGAATTTATGGTCAAACTTGTTCGGGTGCTTGCTTTTCCCCTAAGGAGAGTTTCTCCGACACCAACGAAAACTTTCTGCCCCTGTTTCAATCAAAGAAAAATCTTGTCAGTTTAAAATGTGGTGGTTGGTTTGTGGCCTTGATCTTTGAGGGAGATTGCTCCATCCGCTTCCCATGATGACTGATTTCCACTTGAAGACCTTTCTTGTTTACGGACTAACCTCTTTCTTTGTCGTCCTTATCACATAAAACACCTTTTTCCGTTCAGACCCCATATCCTCTATTTGCATTGCATGAACTGGCACCTCCCCAACCTTTGTGTCTCACATGAATCCCAAAGCATGTCCATTGCCCCCATTCCGTGTATATGCTGTTCTTTCTTGCCCTAACCACTGGCCTTGGCCTTGAGGTCTGTTGTTCCTTCATTTTGATTTCCATTCGACGACCTTAATCGTTCCTTGACTGACCACTTCCTTTGTCAGAATATACCTCTTCTTCGTTCGAATCCCCATACTTCTATTTGTTGTATTCCTCCTGAATTGACACTTACCAACCTTTGTGTCTCACATGAACCCGAAAGCATTTTAATTGTTACCAACTTCGGTGCACATGTTACTATTTTCTGATCTAAACCACCGGCCTTGCCCTTGAGGTCTATTGTTCCATCGCTAGCCATGATAACTTTGATTTATTTTTGGAAGATTTGTCATTGGTGTACCATCCTTTGTCAATCCTATCACGGGGAATTCTTTTGATCTGTTTACCCTCGCCCTTCATTTGTTGTGTTGTTCGTATATCGAGCCTTTGTATTTCCCAAGGATCCCCAAAGCATATTGACTGCTGGCAACCCAATCATGTCTGATGTTATTTCCTGACTTATGATAATTTGATGTGCTGGCCAGATCCCATTTTGTGCAATTGGAAAGCTTGGTGGCAAATTTTGAAGTCATTTCTCACTTGTTATGACCAGACAGACTCAAGAAGAGGGAGAAAAAACAAGGTGGGAAGAATAGAATGGAGGAAAATGGAAAGAGACGATTCCTAACAAGAAACCTATAGAGTAACGACCCATTGGATGTGGATATCGACTCTAGCGACCTTGACATGCACATGCAACCTACTCTGTTTAGCAAATATGATGTTCAACTCTTGTTGCTATTTTCCGCCGTGAAACTGATCTTCAATGCTCCATTTTCCCAATCTGATCCATCATCCTTAGTCGACTTGTGGTGCCCATAGGGTTTTCACCATCAAGCCTCTTTCATTTTGATGATTGTTTTTTCAACTCACTATCGCCTTACGGTGCCCGTGAAGGTTTTTACCAATAATACTCTCTCATTTTGATTTCTCTCATCTTGAGGTACCCGTGGTGGTTCTCATCATCATGACTCTCTAATTCTTCATTTTCCTTTGTATGGACTGGAGTGTTGCCCCTGATGTGATTCACCTATGCTCGCTTGACTTGGATGGGATTTAGAAAGGAGTGTATGAAGGCTCAAAATAATTCAACGTGGGTTCAAGACTACAACTTTCGGAATCATATTTCTTGCAACAACCATAACTTATGCCCCAGTTTCATTCTTGGGGATTTTTGGATTTTTCTTTTGTTGTGACTGAACCTTAGAGAGGCTTCCTACATACCCTTTCGGGATCAAGTCAAACGTAGTTCATGCGACTACATTTGTTGTTGCGATCTTTCCTTCTTCCACTTTTCTTTTTCTTTCTTTTCCTTTTCTTCTTTTCTTTCTTTTTCTTTTCTTTTCTCTTTTTTTTCTCTTTTGTTTCTCCGCTCACCTCCCCATTCGAACTTGCGAGTCTTATTATTTATTCCAAAAGAGGGATATGCAAGAAAACAACCAAGGCTCAAAAGGGGTAACAAAGGATAAAGTGTTTGGATAGCAGAATAAAATGCCTTCGTCATTGTAATCTCCAAAACATGCCAAGTACAAACTACACAGTGTTACATCTTTTGATTGCTCTAGAATTAGTAACCATATTCACATATTTACCTTCTACATTTGTCAACTACCCAACACCATTGGACAACAACCTTAGTACCACGAACGACCCTTGTAGACTTAGGGGCAAACTTGCTTTTGATTTGAAACCGATGTGGCATGATGCATTTCAATAGTATTTCTTTATGTTCTATTTGCTCCCAGTTTCACATGATTTGGGCTTCAACGTGTTCCAATACGTTCTGATTTCCCTCAAGTGCCCTTACATCTTCAACATTGTTTTATTGTTCCATTACTAAACTAATTTTTAAAACAGGCTGAGAATTATGCGTGTATGTCGTATCACTAGAACCAGCATGAAAAGAATCGCAAAAGGAGAAGGGAAAAATGACTAAAAATGGCGGGAAACAGAGAATTGCATTAGACTGACAGTGAAAGAGTTTAAACAACAAAACAAGCAAACAGACTAGTTACAACTCTTGAACAGACCTAGACAGCACTAGACACGCTATTATGACTAGACAAAGCAAAGTGAAAATATAGAAGAGTTTGACTTACAAGACAATATCTAAATTACAACCCTGAAATAACCCGGATAACAGAAATGATGCCAAAATAAACCACCAAAACTCCGAGAGATGGAGCGTCTTCCCAATTACCAAGCAGGGCATCTTAGCCACTGAATTTCACACCAAGATTACTGGAACTTTCACAAGTCTTCATCACGTTGATCTTAACAAACTGCTTTTGGGTTTCTTCTGCCAGCTCATTCTCACAATCAATCATTCCCACCATATGCGCCTCATTATGCACAAGAGATGGATTTTGGCTAGTGTTTATTGCATCTGGACTTTGCACGGCAATATCGCCTGCATCAATAAGCTTCTGAATTGCATTCTTCAACTTGCAACATTTCTCTATGTCATGCCCCAGGGCACCTGAGCAGTATGCGCACCTCTGAGAAGGATCAAATTTCTTTGAAAGAGAGTTCGACGTTTCTACCTGAATCTGCTCTAACATATCCAATGTCCTTAACATCTGGAACAGACTGGCATATGATTATCCCAACGGAGTGAGGGTTTTCTTCTTCCGTAACCTCTCATTCTTAAATGCCTGATTGGGCCGAAAACCTGATCCGGGGTGTTTATGGTAAGCTCGCGGGGGTAGATGGGCATTTTGAGGAGCTGGGTACTGGGAATGTAATGGGAGACTTTGGGAGTTCTGTGGAGACAAGTAGCGCCGGGGAGGGTCATCTAATGCACAAGGATCACCATGGGGACGATGTCGAAGTTGGAAGTGTCGATCAGGAGAACCTATTGGGCCGTCTTTTCTGTTCCTCTTTCTTCCAACCGAGCTTACTGATACGTTCTAAATGGCTTCTGAACAGCTCACGATTTTGCCTGACTTAATTCCTTCTTCTACTAGCTCCCCCATTTTTAACACATCCATGAAAGGCTTTCCCAGGGTCGGGATGAAATGACTGTAGTAGGTGGGTCCCTGGGCCTGCAAAAAAAACTTGACCATTTCTTCTTCATTAATCGGAGGACTAACTCGAGAAGCTTGCTCCCTCCATCTGAGCCCAAAATCATTAAATATTTCCTCTGGTCTCTTTTCCATTTTAGACAGCGAGGAGAGGTCTGGGGTAAACTCGATTTGCATTGAAAGTATCGGACAAAATCTTGAGTCATGTCACCCAATGTAAGCCACTTATCGACATTTTGACGGTCATGCCAGTCCAAAGCTGCCCCAGTTAGGCTTTTACTGAAATATGACATCATCAAGTCATCTTTCTCTCCAACAATCCTCATTTCATTTCAATAGACCCTCAGGTGGGCCACCGGATCTCCACACCCATCATATAAGTTAAATTTTGATACTTTGAACCCTACGGGAAGGCGGGCATCATGTGGCACAATCAATTCTTTGCGAGTCATGCTACCCTGACCTCCCACTCTTTGCTTGTCCCTTAAGGACTGTTATGTGCTTTTGAACTTCCTGTGTACCCCATCTCGCCCTTCTCTTCCTGTAACCTTTTCATTTCCATCTTGAAACTCATCCCGGGAGCTCTTCTTGTATGAATCAAGGACTTTACGAGCAATCTCTGGGGGTTGATATTGTGCATTGTGAGCTTTGAGTGGGTATTCTTTGTTTGGGATAGTGGATATGACATGAGGGTAATTTCGGGGAGAGGTAATTAGAGGATGAGGGATGGAGCTACTAGGGTGGTTGGAAAAGTTGTGATAAACGGGTGTATCTGGAGAATATGGAGGATCATCTGGCATTGTGTTGGGAGTTTGGGTAAGGGCAGCATATGGACAAATCGGTGGTGGCGGGGGTGGTGCCTTCCCAGTCATCCAGGCCTGATGCATGTCTGCCATGTGTTGTCTTAACATCCTTACCTCTTCAACCAACCCACTATTCTGTTCAACCAATTGCTTTCGGGCCCTAGTGTCAACCAACCCAGTTTTGTTGTTGTCTGCCATTGCCTTTTGTTGTTGTATTGTAGAGAGGAGTTACCACTTTAAAAACCACAAA
>MU692285.1:13252-38712 GCA_026770625.1 Nicotiana glauca
TCTCTCCTTCTCCACCTAAAAAAAATCTAGGTTTGAATTATAACCTTAAATCTTTGTTATTTCTAGTTTTTGTTTCAGTTATTTTAATATTTTAGTTTATTGTTTCTATTAATTTTTCAATTCTTTGAACATTGTATTTTATTGAGGATTAGGGTTTAGGTCTTGTTTTAATTAGTTTTGTTAATTAATTTTATTTACTAATTAGTTTAATTAGTATTGAATTTAGTTTAGTTAGATTTGAATTATACTTTTTATTGCTCTAGGGTTTAGGATATGAATTGGACTTTTAGTTTAAGAATTGAACTTTTAGTTTATAAATTAAAATTTTAGAAAATGAATTGAACTTTTAGGATATAAATTGAACTTTTAGTTTATGTATTGGAATTTTAGTTTATGATTTGAACTTTTAATTTATGAATTGAACTTTTTGGATATGAATTGAACTTTTTGGATATGAATTGAACTTTTAAGTTATAAATTAAAATTTTAGTTTATAAATTGTACATTTAGTTTATAAATTGAGTATTTTAGGATATGAATTGTACTTTTAGTATATAAGTTGAGTATTTTAGGATATGAATTGGACTTTTAATTTATGAATTGAACCTTTTGGATATGAATTAAAATTTTAATGTATAAATTGAACTTTTTGGACATGAATTGAACTTTTAGTTTATGAATTGAACTTTTAGTTTATAAATTGAACTTTTAGTTTATAAATTGAAAATTTAGGATATAAATTGAAATTTTAAGATATGAAATTAATTAAGTAAAAAAGATTAGGATATGAATTAACTAATGTAATTTGTTCTTTTTTTATTTGTATAGATGGAATATCGTACTTGGATGTACAATAGGAATTATCCTAATCGGCGGGGACCGCGGGAGGAATTTGTTGAAGGGGTGGATGACTTTATTAGACATGCAATGTCATGACTTCCCGTCCTCGACATGTAGACGCTTCTGTATACCATCTTGTTGATGAAAATTCATCAGACAGTGATAATAATGATGTTATACAAAATACTCCTTGACTTTTATATACTTTGAACTAAACAAATAGAACCGATTTTGAACTAGTAGTAATAAGCGTTAACTTAGCATTCTTAGTTCTATTGAACTTTAATTTGTTGGTTGTAATGTATTTTTTGAATTGTGTTATTGTTGTTGTTGTGTTGTTGTTATTGTTGTTGTTGTTGTTGTTATTGTTGTTGGGTTGTTGTGGAGATTTTGGTATTGAAATTGTAATTTATGAATTTAATTATATTGTTATTTAGGGATTTTGGTATGCTGGCAGGTGGTGTAGCTGCCAAAACAGGAATTTTATGCCAAAATTATTACCCAGAAAAGCGACCAAAGTTGGTCACTAACCTATTAAAAAATAATCCTGGCAATTAGCGACCAAGATTGGTCGCTTTTACCTAAAAAATATTTAAAAAATTAAAAATTAGTGACCAAGTTTGGTCGCTAATGAACCCAAAGTTTATTAATAAAAAAAAATTCTGGAAATTAGCGACCGAGGTTGGTCGCTTATATATATAAAAAAATTAAAAATTAAAAATAAGCGAGCAAAGTTGGTTGCTTATGAACCTAGATTGTTAAATATATATTTTTTATAATAATATATATTTTAATTTACAGACCAAAGCTGGTCGCTAATTGTTGAATTATAATACTTCAAAAAATATTGTAATTTAAATATACAGACTAACGTTGGTCTCTAAATTTATATTATTAAAATATTCTATCGACCAATGTTGGTCGGTATTTTATTTACACTGAACATTTGGTCATTTTACCTTAGCGACCAAAGTTGGTCGCTAAGGTAAAGGGACCACCAATATAGCGGCCAAGACTATTTGGACGCGTTTTGGTCACTATATTGAGATAAACGACCAACGTTGATCGCTTTTTTACCGAATTTCTAGTAGTGTGAGTTTCGAATAGGCTACAGATGGTTGTAACTTAAACTTCTGGGAGTTTCTGGTATTTTCTTCTTCATGATCGCGAAGGTACTCCCACGATCACGAAGGGTAAACTGGACTGGGGGAGGATTTTGTTTTACGTGAAGGCGAGACCATGGTCGCAACATGGAGAATTGGGGGGCATGCTCTTCGCGAACGCGGCCAGTCAATCGCGAACGCGTAGCTTTGTGAGGTGGGGGCTGGGAACTGACCATTACTCTTCGTGAATGCGACACAAGGCTCGCAAACACGTAGGCAGGTGGGTGTAAGCCTTCATGAATGCGAAGGGTATCTCGCGAACGCGTAGGCTTATATGAGTTCCTACTTCGAGATCACATCTGGCCCTTCGCGAACGCGAAGTAGGCCTAACACCCAGTGATTTAAATGTTCAAAAAATGTGATTTCCCTCATTTTTCATAACTCTCCATTAGAGCACGGCCTAGAGGCGATTTTGAAGAGAAAACTAAATATCAATTCATAGGTATGTGCGCTTTAACTTATTTTCTTCCATTTCTAACATCACCCATTAATTTCTTCCCCTAATCTTTGTTCCTCCATGATAGAAAACTAGGATTTAGGAAGAATTTGGTTTTTTTTTTTTTTGCAAATTAGGGATTTAGACCTCTATTTGAGGTCAGATTCCGAAACTAAATACATAATCAGGCTCGGGGGTTAATGGGTTTTGGTCCAAATCTCAGATTTTGACCAAGCGGGTCGGGAGTCGATTTTTAAACTCTTTTGGGAAAAGTGTAAAAACTTAAATTTATGCATTGTAATTGATTTCTTTAGCAATATTTGACATTATTGATCAATTGTGGTTAGATACGAGTGCTTTTGAGGCGGATGCTAGGGGAAAGGCTATGGTAGAGCTCTGAGTTGACTGCGGAGTGAGGTAAGTGTTGATTTCAACCTTGATTTGAGGGAACTAGAAACTGTCGGACTATGTGCTATGTGAATTTCATGTGTTGCGATGTATACACGAGGTGACGAGTGCTTGTGCGCCGCTGAGTTACATGTTTCCCTCATCTTCCGCTTTTCCTTAGTTATTTCCTTCTGTGCCTTGATTGTTATGTGCTTTAAATGCCTCCCATGGTTTATTTTCTACCTATTAATCCTTGTTTCTCCCATTAAAAATGTTAGGTCTTTCTGTGCTTTCATGACCCTCTGTTATTGATTGACTTACTTGCTCCTTTTAATTGTTATTAACCGCACTTGTCTTGTCGTGTAATGTTGCCTATGTGAATTCTAAATTTGGTAAGAGTCTTCCTTTCTGATTCAACTTCATATTTTTCAATCGTAGAGGTTCATGTTATTTGAGTTATTGATTTGATTGTCCTCATTAAATATTTGATACTAATATGGTAGAATCAGGTTGCATGCCACAACAGGTGAAACAAGGGTGGATTGATATGGTGGAATAAGGGTGAATTTTTACTGACATGGTGGGATCGGGTTGCACGCTGCAACAGGTGAAAAGAGTGGATTAATATGGTGAAATAAGGGGGAATTATGATACTGATTTTGTTATATGATAGGATCGGGGTGTGTGCCGCAACATATATTTATTTAAGATTGTTAATTTGTTACGTTGGAATAAGGAAGGATTATGTTACACGGTGGGATCGAATTGTGCGCCACAACAATCTATGTGTTTCTATTTCCTTGAGCTCTATTGGTTTTCAATATTTTTCATACGAAACTCTAAGGATTGGTAATTCTGATCGTCACTGATTTTTCTTTAAGAATTTAGCTATTTTCTTCAGTCAGCTGTCTTATTTTGTTCTGTATTTCCTTCTCCTGGCTTTATCATATACTGCATACCGGCTACAGTGTAAGTGACCTGCCTTAGCCTCATCACTAGTTTGTCGATGTTAGGCTCGATACTTATAGAGTACATGGGGTCGGTTGTACTCATTACTACACTCTGTACTTTTTGTGCAGATTTTGTAGTCGGTCCCAACAGCGGTTATTAGCATGCTCGGGCTGGCTAGCTTTGTAGAGACTTGAGGTACATTTGCTGAACGTTCGAACTTCCTAGAGTCCCTTTTTCTATTTTACTAGCTTTGTATTTTCTCTCAAACAGGTTTATGTTTTATTTAGACCCTTATTTGTACTATTATAGTACCTCGTACACTTGTGACACCGGGTTTAGAGTTGTATCAGATATTTTAGTTGTTATGTCTTCCGCACTTTACTTTTGATTATTATAGATATTTCAGCTTCCATCTTATCATTTAATTTGAACTGTTGAAAATGGATAAATTGTTCTAATGTTGGCTTGCCTAGCAAGTGAAATATTAGCCTCCATCACGGTCTCGAAGGTGGAAATTTAGGGTCTGACAAGTTGGTTTCAGAGCACTAGGTTACATAGGTCTCACGAGTCGCGAGCAAGCTTATTAGAGTCTAGAGGATCGGGATGGAGACGTCTGTACTTATCCTCTAGAAGTTATGGAATTTATGAACAATTTCACTTCTGTTCATCTCTGTCATGCGATTTTATTCTATCATTGATGATTGGACTCTTCTATTCTTGTTCTCTCGCAGATGGCAAGAACACGTCTGCATTTTCAGCTGGGCAACAGCGGGATCCCCTAGCAGCAGCTCCTACGAGGGGAAGAGGTCAAGGTCGAGGTCGTGCCAGAGGCCGAGGTAGGGCTCGACCTAAAGCTCGAGTAGTAGCACTGGTAGTGGAGGCTCTGGTAGATATTCATGTGGAGGTTCCAGATTAGACTGTACCTGTTGGACCAGCTCAGGTCCCGGAGGGGTTCATCGCCACCCCAATACTTCAAGATGCTCTAGTCCGTTTGGTGGGCCTTATAGAGAGTGTGGCTCAGGCTGATACATATCCTATGGCATCACCCGTCTCTCAGGTTGGGGGAGGAGCGCAGACTCCCACTACTCACACTCTGGAGCAGATGGCTCCCCCAGTATCAGACATCAGCTGCCCTGCCAGTTGGGGTAGTTCAGCCGGTTGTTGCGACACAAGCTGGTGATAGGCCCTCCGTGTCTTCCGAGGACTTATTGAGATTGGAAATGTTTACTAAGCTCTTCCCAATTCATTTCAGTGGTTCTCACCTTTTGAGGACCCACAGGATTATCTTGACCGCTGCTATGAGGTGTTGTGGTACATGGGTATAGTTGAGACCAATGGGGTCGATTTTGTTATGTTTCACTGGACGGGTTCCACCAAGAGATGGTGGAAGGATTATGTATTGACCAAGCCAGTTAGGTCACCTGCTCTTACTTGGGACCAGTTCTCTCAGCTATTTCTAGAGAAGTTCCTTCCTATCACACTGAGGGAGGATTACCACATGCAGTTTGAGTGTCTCCAGCAGGGCAGTATGTCAGTCACTCAGTACGAGACCTATTTTCTAGATCTAGCTCGTCATGCCCTTATCTAGATTCCTACTAATAGGGAGAGGTTGAGGAGGTTTATTCATGGACTCATTCATCCTATCAGGCTACAGATGGCCAAGGAGACCATGGGTGACATTTCCTCTCAGACGGCTGCTAATGTTATTAGGCACATTCAGATGGTTCTTTCACAGGAGAGAGAGAAAGTGTCTAATAAGAGGCCTCATCATTCCGGTGGTTTTAGTGGTGCCTCATCTGGAGGCAAGGGTACTTTTGGTAGGGCCATCCTCCCAGGCCATTTCAGTCGGCGCTTCAAGCATCCCACAGTGCTTCAGGGAGTCGTGGTTCTTATGTTCCTTATCCTGGCTAGCCAGCCTATAGTGCACCATCATCTTTTATCAGTGCGTCTTCGATTCATAGTTATCACCGTGGTTATCCGGCCCGTTCGGGTTAGCCTCAATTTCAGCAGTCACATTCGTAGGATCTATGTTTTGAGTGTGGTGATTTTGGGAATATTAGGAGGACCTATCCGAGATTATTGGGCGGACCACAACAGAGTTCCCGTGCCATGATTCTGGAACTGGTTGCATTACTGCCCGCTCAGCCAGCTAGAGGCAGGGTCAGGCAACTAGAGGTAGAGGTCCGACCATTAGGAGTGGAGGTCAGGCCGCTAGAGGTAGAGGCCAACCAACTAGAGCCCATCCTAGAGATGTAGTTCAAAGTGGTAGGGATCAGCCCCGATGTTATGCTTTCCCAGCTAAGCGGGAGGTTGAGTCATCTGACGCTATTATCATAGGTATTGTTCCAGTCTGTCATTGATATGCTTCAATTCTATTTGATCTGGGCTCTACTTATTCCTACGTGTCATCCTATTTTTCTTCACACTGGTTGTTCCTCATGATTCTTTGAGTGCTCCTATGTTAGTTTATCTGAGTCCACCAAACTATAGAATACCTGGACCCCTATGAGTTTTCACTAAGAATACTAATGAAACAATAAGTAAAAGAGACAAGGGATTTTTACGTGGAAAAATCCCACTCAAGGGGACAAAAAAACCACGACCTACACTTGTAGGCTTTCAACTTCACTAACTTGTAAAAATACTATTACAAGCCACTTTGTAATGACTCTATTACAAAGACTTCAACTCAACTAACTTGTGATACACTTACCACAAGCCACTTTGTCACTCACTAGTTACAAAAACTTTAAATTATGACTAACTCTAGTCACAACACAAACTCAGAAAGTTTATGGTTTTTTTGAAAAGGATTCCTAAGCAATGCTTCTAGCTAAGAAATTTAGGAATTACAATAAGAAAAATCACAAAGCTAAGACTCAACTAAGGACAACAAAATACTCGATTTAGAAGTTGGTCCGTAATAGCGTTTAACTTTGTTATTCAAGCTCTTGATAGATAAGTTCGCTGTTTTGCAGAAGACCTGAATGCTTGAAGTGAATACCAAAGTGTTCAAGTGATGTTTTTGTTATAATGCTCTTGTTGATACACCCTTGATGACATCACTTGATAGGTCAAAATCAAGTGACTGCAGAACTGCAGAACTACTGCACTGTATGCATTGTTTCTGAGGCAGTTACTTTCCAGCTATACACACTTGACTTTGGTACTGCAGCAGGATCACACAAGGAATTAGGTCCTTGACTTGTTTCTCTATTTTCTGCACTTGCAGCAATTTATATTAGCTGGAGTCCATGCTGGAATCCGTTCAGTGCACCACATGTGTCAGGTTCCCTATCTGGTTCTTGTAAGTTTGTCAAATCATCAAAACATAAGACAAAGGCATTGAAAACCCATCAATTTTCCCCTTTTTGATGATGACAAACTGATACACTAATAACATGTATTTAGAGCAAAAGGAGCAAGATGAAGTAACAGGAACTTCACAAGTTCCCCTTGACTTTATGCTTCCTCCTTAATCAGATAACCCTGACTTTATGCTTCCCCCTTAATCAGATCTCTGATTCAATTAAACTTTCCCCGTTTAACACCATTAAAAAGACACAAGCAGGAAAATAGCATAAAGAAGTCTAGCCAAGCTAACCCATGCCACATATGTGCACATAACATGATAGAGAAAAAAACAGAGAGTACAGGCAATGAGATAATAACAGAGGATAGATTTTATATTGAGAGTACAGGAAGGATTATGTATTGACCAAGCCAGTTAGGTCACCTGCTCTTACTTGGGACCAGTTCTCTCAGCTATTTCTAGAGAAGTTCCTTCCTATCACACTGAGGGAGGATTACCACATGCAGTTTGAGTGTCTCCAGCAGGGCAGTATGTCAGTCACTCAGTACGAGACCTATTTTCTAGATCTAGCTCGTCATGCCCTTATCTAGATTCCTACTAATAGGGAGAGGTTGAGGAGGTTTATTCATGGACTCATTCATCCTATCAGGCTACAGATGGCCAAGGAGACCATGGGTGAGATTTCCTTTCAGACGGCTGCTAATGTTATTAGGCACATTCAGATGGTTCTTTCACAGGAGAGAGAGCAAGGGTCTAATAAGAGGCCTCATCATTCCGGTGGTTTTAGTGGTGCCTCATCTGGAGGCAAGGGTACTTTTGGTAGGGCCATCCTCCCAGGCCATTTCAGTCGGCGCTTCAAGCATCCCACAGTGCTTCAGGGAGTCGTGGTTCTTATGTTCCTTATCCTGGCTAGCCAGCCTGTAGTGCACCATCATCTTTTATCAGTGCGTCTTCGATTCATAGTTATCACCGTGGTTATCCGGCCCGTTCGGGTCAGCCTCAATTTCAGCAGTCACATTCGTAGGATCTATGTTTTGAGTGTGGTGATTTTGGGAATATTAGGAGGACCTATCCGAGATTATTGGGCGGACCACAACAGAGTTCCCGTGCCATGATTCTGGAACTGGTTGCATTACTGCCCGCTCAGCCAGCTAGAGGCAGGGTCAGGCAACTAGAGGTAGAGGTCCGACCATTAGGAGTGGAGGTCAGGCCGCTAGAGGTAGAGGCCAACCAACTAGAGCCCATCCTAGAGATGTAGTTCAAAGTGGTAGGGATCAGCCCCGATGTTATGCTTTCCCAGCTAAGCGGGAGGTTGAGTCATCTGACGCTATTATCATAGGTATTGTTCCAGTCTGTCATTGATATGCTTCAATTCTATTTGATCTGGGCTCTACTTATTCCTACGTGTCATCCTATTTTTCTTCACACTGGTTGTTCCTCATGATTCTTTGAGTGCTCCTATGTTAGTTTATCTGAGTCCACCAAACTATAGAATACCTGGACCCCTATGAGTTTTCACTAAGAATACTAATGAAACAATAAGTAAAAGAGACAAGGGATTTTTACGTGGAAAAATCCCACTCAAGGGGACAAAAAAACCACGACCTACACTTGTAGGCTTTCAACTTCACTAACTTGTAAAAATACTATTACAAGCCACTTTGTAATGACTCTATTACAAAGACTTCAACTCAACTAACTTGTGATACACTTACCACAAGCCACTTTGTCACTCACTAGTTACAAAAACTTTAAATTATGACTAACTCTAGTCACAACACAAACTCAGAAAGTTTATGGTTTTTTTGAAAAGGATTCCTAAGCAATGCTTCTAGCTAAGAAATTTAGGAATTACAATAAGAAAAATCACAAAGCTAAGACTCAACTAAGGACAACAAAATACTCGATTTAGAAGTTGGTCCGTAATAGCGTTTAACTTTGTTATTCAAGCTCTTGATAGATAAGTTCGCTGTTTTGCAGAAGACCTGAATGCTTGAAGTGAATACCAAAGTGTTCAAGTGATGTTTTTGTTATAATGCTCTTGTTGATACACCCTTGATGACATCACTTGATAGGTCAAAATCAAGTGACTGCAGAACTGCAGAACTACTGCACTGTATGCATTGTTTCTGAGGCAGTTACTTTCCAGCTATACACACTTGACTTTGGTACTGCAGCAGGATCACACAAGGAATTAGGTCCTTGACTTGTTTCTCTATTTTCTGCACTTGCAGCAATTTATATTAGCTGGAGTCCATGCTGGAATCCGTTCAGTGCACCACATGTGTCAGGTTCCCTATCTGGTTCTTGTAAGTTTGTCAAATCATCAAAACATAAGACAAAGGCATTGAAAACCCATCAATTTTCCCCTTTTTGATGATGACAAACTGATACACTAATAACATGTATTTAGAGCAAAAGGAGCAAGATGAAGTAACAGGAACTTCACAAGTTCCCCTTGACTTTATGCTTCCTCCTTAATCAGATAACCCTGACTTTATGCTTCCCCCTTAATCAGATCTCTGATTCAATTAAACTTTCCCCGTTTAACACCATTAAAAAGACACAAGCAGGAAAATAGCATAAAGAAGTCTAGCCAAGCTAACCCATGCCACATATGTGCACATAACATGATAGAGAAAAAAACAGAGAGTACAGGCAATGAGATAATAACAGAGGATAGATTTTATATTGAGAGTACAGGAAGGATTATGTATTGACCAAGCCAGTTAGGTCACCTGCTCTTACTTGGGACCAGTTCTCTCAGCTATTTCTAGAGAAGTTCCTTCCTATCACACTGAGGGAGGATTACCACATGCAGTTTGAGTGTCTCCAGCAGGGCAGTATGTCAGTCACTCAGTACGAGACCTATTTTCTAGATCTAGCTCGTCATGCCCTTATCTAGATTCCTACTAATAGGGAGAGGTTGAGGAGGTTTATTCATGGACTCATTCATCCTATCAGGCTACAGATGGCCAAGGAGACCATGGGTGAGATTTCCTTTCAGACGGCTGCTAATGTTATTAGGCACATTCAGATGGTTCTTTCACAGGAGAGAGAGCAAGGGTCTAATAAGAGGCCTCATCATTCCGGTGGTTTTAGTGGTGCCTCATCTGGAGGCAAGGGTACTTTTGGTAGGGCCATCCTCCCAGGCCATTTCAGTCGGCGCTTCAAGCATCCCACAGTGCTTCAGGGAGTCGTGGTTCTTATGTTCCTTATCCTGGCTAGCCAGCCTGTAGTGCACCATCATCTTTTATCAGTGCGTCTTCGATTCATAGTTATCACCGTGGTTATCCGGCCCGTTCGGGTCAGCCTCAATTTCAGCAGTCACATTCGTAGGATCTATGTTTTGAGTGTGGTGATTTTGGGAATATTAGGAGGACCTATCCGAGATTATTGGGCGGACCACAACAGAGTTCCCGTGCCATGATTCTGGAACTGGTTGCATTACTGCCCGCTCAGCCAGCTAGAGGCAGGGTCAGGCAACTAGAGGTAGAGGTCCGACCATTAGGAGTGGAGGTCAGGCCGCTAGAGGTAGAGGCCAACCAACTAGAGCCCATCCTAGAGATGTAGTTCAAAGTGGTAGGGATCAGCCCCGATGTTATGCTTTCCCAGCTAAGTGGGAGGTTGAGTCATCTGACGCTATTATCATAGGTATTGTTCCAGTCTGTCATTGATATGCTTCAATTCTATTTGATCTGGGCTCTACTTATTCCTACGTGTCATCCTATTTTTCTTCACACTGGTTGTTCCTCATGATTCTTTGAGTGCTCCTATGTTAGTTTATCTGAGTCCACCAAACTATAGAATACCTGGACCCCTATGAGTTTTCACTAAGAATACTAATGAAACAATAAGTAAAAGAGACAAGGGATTTTTACGTGGAAAAATCCCACTCAAGGGGACAAAAAAACCACGACCTACACTTGTAGGCTTTCAACTTCACTAACTTGTAAAAATACTATTACAAGCCACTTTGTAATGACTCTATTACAAAGACTTCAACTCAACTAACTTGTGATACACTTACCACAAGCCACTTTGTCACTCACTAGTTACAAAAACTTTAAATTATGACTAACTCTAGTCACAACACAAACTCAGAAAGTTTATGGTTTTTTTGAAAAGGATTCCTAAGCAATGCTTCTAGCTAAGAAATTTAGGAATTACAATAAGAAAAATCACAAAGCTACGACTCAACTAAGGACAACAAAATACTCGATTTAGAAGTTGGTCCGTAATAGCGTTTAACTTTGTTATTCAAGCTCTTGATAGATAAGTTCGCTGTTTTGCAGAAGACCTGAATGCTTGAAGTGAATACCAAAGTGTTCAAGTGATGTTTTTGTTATAATGCTCTTGTTGATACACCCTTGATGACATCACTTGATAGGTCAAAATCAAGTGACTGCAGAACTGCAGAACTACTGCACTGTATGCATTGTTTCTGAGGCAGTTACTTTCCAGCTATACACACTTGACTTTGGTACTGCAGCAGGATCACACAAGGAATTAGGTCCTTGACTTGTTTCTCTATTTTCTGCACTTGCAGCAGTTTATATTAGCTGGAGTCCATGCTGGAATCCGTTCAGTGCACCACATGTGTCAGGTTCCCTATCTGGTTCTTGTAAGTTTGTCAAATCATCAAAACATAAGACAAAGGCATTGAAAACCCATCAATTTTCCCCTTTTTGATGATGACAAACTGATACACTAATAACATGTATTTAGAGCAAAAGGAGCAAGATGAAGTAACAGGAACTTCACAAGTTCCCCTTGACTTTATGCTTCCTCCTTAATCAGATAACCCTGACTTTATGCTTCCCCCTTAATCAGATCTCTGATTCAATTAAACTTTCCCCGTTTAACACCATTAAAAAGACACAAGCAGGAAAATAGCATAAAGAAGTCTAGCCAAGCTAACCCATGCCACATATGTGCACATAACATGATAGAGAAAAAAACAGAGAGTACAGGCAATGAGATAATAACAGAGGATAGATTTTATATATATAAAACATATGCCTATTAAAACAGGCAGAATTAGATTGTTAAAAACGGGAGCATTAGTGTTACATCCCAACCACATCAAAAGAAAAGAAACAAAAACAACTGCCAAATGAAAAAGAAATGACAAGAGACAATCCAAAAACTGGTCACTAAAGGGGTTACTTAGGGGGCACTAGGAGTAGAGGGCTTGGAAGCTGCAGCAAGAATTTGGAGAACTAGGTCTATTCGAGCATTAGCCGACTTTTTCTCATTGAGCAGTTCTGTTTTAGGTTCTTCACTTGTGCCCTGAGATCAACATTCTCTTTTGTCAAACGAGCCACTTCATCATTTGACTCCAGAGCCCCTTGGGCTTGCTGACCTTCCAGGATAGCATTCCTAGCCGTCAAACTTCGAATCTCCTAGTTGCATTATTTTGAGCATTAATGAGCTGTGAGATGGTTGATGTACTGCCTACCCCTCCACCACATTCTTTTCTATGCACTCGTATTCTTCCAATGTTGTCTGTGAGAAAGTTTGCTTCTTGTTTCCTACCTTGCCTTACCCCAGCGGCACCTTGAAAAGCTTAAACACTTGCGTAAGCAAAAACCCGTATGGAAGACCATGATTACCATCCTTGAAGGTTGAAACGTTTTGCATGTGTTTGATCATAATAGCAGGCAGGCTGACAAGATTAAAGCTATCCAGTTGCTCTATCAAAAACATATCAGACTTAGAGGTCATGGACCTCCTCTCAGCACGAGGCAATAGAACTTTGTTTACCAATTCGAAGAGCAACTAATAAACAGGGAGTAATGCCTACATGTGGATTTGGTCCCCCTTTTGGTTCGCATTGTCCTTTAGCACAGTATTTCGGAAATTATACTGACACGCATCTTTCACACTAGACACACCATCCATAGGGACCTTGAGAATATCCCCAAGTAAACTCACGTCAAACACAATGTCCACATTATTCATCAAGGCACAAATATGGTCGGTATCAACGGAAAAGAGGTTGGCATAAAAGCTTTGAACCTCATCTTCATACACTTTGGGTGCATCAATGTGAAACAGATGCCCCCCACCAATAAACTCAACCATTGCAAGAACTTGTTGCATACCAGCCATATCAGAGATCGCTGGGTCAAAAGTACGACCCAGCAAAACCTTTTGGTGCCTGAGGCATTTTGAAGCAGAACTACTTTCACTCTTCAACTTTTTCACAGAACTAGGTTCCTTAACGGTTTCAGACTTTTGTTTTCCAGACTTCACACCACTAGATTTTGTCTTTCCCTTAGACTTGACCATCACATCCTCATCAGAAGCAGAGAGCTCACTCACAACATCTTTTACCTTGGAACTTGGGGTTGTAGCATTATCTATGGAAACAGATTCCTTCTTCTTCTTCTGGGACCTTCTCACTAAGAAACTGGGTTCCTCAGCGGTTTCTTCTTCAACCTCCACTACTGGAACATCCTTATCACACACAATAATATTGTCTTTCGCCAACATCCTTCTATTCTTTTCACTGCTTTTTCTGCTCTTTTGAAGAGCAGAGTCATAGACTACCTTTTTTTGCAACCTGGTAGTAGGTCGCTTAGTAGAAGACTCAGGAGTGGACACCACCCTTCGCTTGACTATGAAAGAATCAAGAGCAAGGATGTCTAGATCCTCCTCATCACTGAACCTCATCTCAGGGACTTGAATATCCAAAGGCGCAACATCAAATGCAGGAGCAGAACTGGCCTGGGAATGAGAACCTTGACCTGTTTCCTCCAGAGAGGGGTCAGGTTCTTCATGTGAGGGCCTAGTAGTTTCTGCTAGTGCTGAGACCTCAATAGTCACTATGGCTCCTTCTTCCCCTATACCATGTATCTCATTTCTCTGAGACACTATCTCATGCAGGACGCCGTCAGTAGATACCACAAAGATGGTTACGACATTTTCTTCCTCAATAGGCTTTACTGCCACCAAGGAATCTGTCACGATAATGGCGGAAACCTGTGTGACCTCAGAACTGTGACCTTGTTCTTCACTTTTTCTTTGATCAATGGGAACCTTAGAAGATAGAGAGGACAGATCAATAATTTAGGGTTTCTAGGATGGAGAGAGATGGGGAATCTGGGTTAGGGGTGATTTCAGCGGTGAGAGCAGGAGTGGTTACAGAAGACTCAGTGGGGTCGGAGGACTCCATGGGGTTTTGAGTATTAGAGACTACCGAGGCAAGGATTTCGGAGTTTGTTTCAGCCATTAAAGAGATGGAGAGAAGGTGCTTTGAATAAGTTCTAATGGAGGACTTCTGGTTTGTGGAGAGAAGAGAAGGGTTTTATTAAGAGTGGATAATTATGAAGAGAGAGATAGCTATCGGTTCTGAAACGGCGGTTGTGCTTGGAGAAGTGCAACATTTTAGAGGGAGATAGAACGATTTGAAGTGAAGAGACGTGACAGCAGCGTCTGAAATGGTGGATGACATGGTAGTATATTTTGATACCTTTTCAAGACGTGTATTAAAGAATACACAGAACTACTAACCTTTGGTATAAGAACCAAGTTCTTGAATTGTTATTTGAAAATATCAATCCTCTTTCATCAACCATGCACTACATCTACAGTTTCTATACTCATCATGCACGTTTACCTGCAATGGTATTGAAGTGAGTTAAACTTGGCCAGAAAACACTTTAGCTAATTTTACCTGAAGGTAATTTTCATAGCCAATTAATAAGGAATCAGGTGCTCAATTAGGCAACAAAAGCCCTAGCTTCACCATGTTTCTTTCAAAATGTTCCCTACACAATGCTTTCGTGAAGATATCTGCAATTTGGTCTTCTGTGCTATAGAACTTCATGCAGATCAACCCTTTCTCCACATTGTCCCTCAGAAAATGATGTCTTACATTAATGTGCTTGGTTCTTTTGTGTTGAACTGGATTCTTGGCCATGTTGAGTGCCCTGGTGTTATCACATAGAAGAGGCCACACACTTAGTAAATACCCCAAGATCCTTTAGTTGCTGCTTAATCCATAGGAGTTGAGCACAGCAGGATGCTACAGCTATATATTCTGCTTTAGCTATTGAAAAAGCCACTGAGTTTTGCTTCCTTATGCCCCAAGAGATGACACATGATCCTAGAAAGTGAGCCATTCCAGAAGTGCTTTTCCTGTCCACCAAATAACTTGTATAGTCAGAATCAGCATATCCAATGATATTAAAACTGTCATCTGAGGGATAATACAGGGCCAGGTCCTGTGTTCCCTTAAGATATCTGAAGATACTTTTGGCAGCCTTCAAATGAGATTCCTTAGGATTTGATTGAAACCTTGAACATAGCCCCACACTGAAGACAATATTGGGTCCGCTGTCAGTGAGATAGAGAAGAGACCCAATAATGCCTCTGTACATAGTTTGATTCACAGGAGGTCCAGTTTCACCCATGTCCAGTCGACTAGCCGTTGCAATGGGAGTGTCTACCACTTTTTATGCTTCCATATCAAACCTCTTCAAGTGCTCCTTAATGTATTTCTGCTAACAAATGAATGTACCCTTTGTGGACTGCTTCGCTTGAAGACCCAAGAAAAAATTCAGCTCCCCCATCATGCTCATTTCAAACTCATATCCCATGATTTTTGCAAATTTTTCACACAGAGAATCAGTTATTGCCCCAAAAATGATATCATCAACATAGATATGAACAATGAGCAGGTTCCTTCCCCGTTTCTTTAGGAACAAGGTGTTGTCTATTTTCCCTCTTGTAAAACCATTCTCTAAGAAAAACTTTGACATCCTTTCATACCAAGCTCGAGGAGACTGCTTCAACCCATACAACACTTTGTCCATTTAAAACACATATTGAGGGTGTTCATGACATTCAAACCCTGGAGGTTGCTTCACATAGACTTCTTTCTTAAGAAGTCTATTCAGAAATGCACTTTTGACATCCATTTGGAATAAGGGGAATTCCATATGATATGTAAAAGCAATTAGAATTCTAATAGCTTCCATGCGAGCGAGCGAGCGGAGCAAATGTTTCATCATAATCAATCCCTTCCTCCTGATTGTAGCCTTGAACCACTAGTCTGGCCTTGTTCATTGTAGTTTTTCCATGTTCATCAACCTTGTTCTTGAATACCCACATGGTTCCTATAATGGTTCTATCTAAGGGTCTAGGTACTAGGTGCCAGACATTGTTTCTTTCAAATTGATGCAGCTCATCTTGCATGGCTATAATCCAATCTGCATCTTTCAAGGCTTCTTTGATATTTTTGGGTTCTATTTGGGAGAGAAAACCTGAGAAGGCAAGTGAATTTTTAGTTTTTAACCTGGTTTGAACTCCAAAATCTAGAGGAGTGATTATGTTGTCAAAAGGATGAGAATTTTTGTGTTTCCAGTTAGGTATTCGAGGTTCATTTGTAGAGGAGCTGGGTATATCTAACTGGTTTGCTTCTGTCCTTCTCTTAGGTACTAGTGGAGTACCCTGTACTACATCAACCACTCTTTCTTTTGCTTCAGTGGTTGTAATTAAGGTACCTGGTTCTATTGAAGATGAGGAAGCATTTTCTCCACTCGGCTCTTTCACTTGGCTCATCATATCTGCCTTTCCATTTATCATTTCAATCACTTCACCAGGAACTAGTAAGGGCTCTCCATCTTGATCATCTTTAGAACTTTTCTCATAGAAAGGATAGGACTCATCAAAGATAACATGAACACTTTGCTCAACACATCGAGTCCGCTTGTTGTATATCTTGTAAGATTTTCTTTGAGAAGAATACCCTATAAATATTACTTCATCACTCTTGGCATCAAATTTACCCAGCTGATCTTTTCCATTGTTGAGAACATAGCATTTGCACCCAAATGTTCTTAGGTGAGTTAGCTTGGGTTTCCTTCCATTCAGCAACTCATAGGGGGTTTTGTTCAGGAGAGATCTGATCATGCACCTGTTCACCAAGTAGCAAGCAGTGTTGATAGCTTCAGCCCAGAAGTTCTTTGCAATCCCATTGTCGATCATCATTGTTCTAGCCATTTCTTCAATAGTTCTATTCTTCCTTTCCACTACTCCATTTTGCTGGGGGGTTCTTGGGTCTGAAAAGTTGTGAGGAATGCCATTTTCATTGCAGAACTCATCAAATTTGGCATTGTCAAATTCTATTCCATGATCTGATCTAATACATGCGACTCTAGACTCCATCTTTACCTGGATTTTTTTCACAAAGGCCACAAACACCTCAAAGGTTTCATCTTTAGTTCTAAGAAATAGAGTCCATGTGAATTTGGAGTAGTCATCCACTATCACAAATATGTTTCTTTTTCCTCCCTTGATTTGCACTCTCATAGGGCCATATAAATCCATATGCAGAAGATCAAGTGGTTTTGAGGTGCTTATATCTTTTTTAGACTTAAAAGAGGACTTTACATGCTTTCCTCTAACACAAGCATCACAAAATTTCTGTACTTTGAACTTTGACATGGGCAGACCATGGACCAGGTCCTTTTGAATTAGTTTGTTCAGAAGAGGGAAGCTTGCGTGCCCCAATCTTCTGTGCCATAGTTCAGTATCATCATCAATAGCTTTCAGACAACTCAGATCACCACTTTGTATAGACTCAAAATCAGCAACATAGATGTTCTTGTATCTCTTTGCCACAATTACCACTTCACCAGTTACCAGATTAGTAACTGTACATATTTTGGATAAGAACTCCACCTTATTTCCTTTATCACAGATCTGATAGACACTCACGAGACTATACTTAAGGCCATTGACATAGTACATATTCTCAATAGAGTGAGTGAGTGATTTCCCGACTTTTCCAACTCCAAGAATGTACCCCTTTTTCCCATTACCAAAGGATACACTCCTACTTTGCAGGGCTTTTAGTGAAAGAAAGTCCATGGTGTTCCCAGTCATGTACTTTGAACATCCACTATCCATGAACCATTGTTGACTGCTTCCTTTCACTGTTCCCTGCACAAGAAGATCAAGAGTTAGTTTTAGGAACCTAAGAAAGTTTAGGTCCCTTGTAGTAGGCAAGAGGATGAATAAGATCTCTCTTAGTCCATGCAGGTAATATGCATTTTTTGTCGGTGGAACCTGGTCCCCTTTTAGTAGTTACATTTTCAGCAAACACTTTGTTTTTCTGAACGGACTGGACCTTGGCTTGGCAATTTTCCTTGAAATGCCCATTGTTAGCACAGTGTATACACAACCAGTTATCTGGTACAGTAGCGTACTTGCTATGGGGGTTGTAAGGAGTTTTCTCCCTTTAGAACCCTATTCTCTGCCTATTTCCACCATTATTAACGTACTTGGCAGTGATAGCTTCTGAGGACCAGGTCCACTTTAGAGACTTTTCGAGATCATTTTTTATTCTTTCCAGTTCAATATGGAGATGCTTGTTTTTCTCAGATTCAACATAAAAACTAGTTCTCACGGCCTTCAACTCATTTTCAAGCCTAATGTGTTCCTCACTTGCTACACCTTTTCCTTTTCCATAATTTCCAAGTTTTGACTTAGTCCCTAGTCCCTCTATTGTTTCCCTTAGGTCTGCAATCACTACGAAGAGATCATCTCTTTCTTCCTCAATCTCAGTCACTCTTTTCATCAAGGCTTCTCTTTCTTTTCTGAAGTTTGTCAACAATTACAACCACTAAATCATCTTTTTCAATTTCTATGTCAGCAATTTATTTTGGTTAAAACAAATTTTTCTTTCTCCAGCCCACAAATAGTTTCCTTCAGATCAACCGCACACACAACCATATGATCTCTGGTTTGTTCAGCTTCTCCTAGCTCTAAGGTCAAGGCATCCTTATCCTCCACAAGACTATGATAGGCATCAATCAATACACTATCTAAAGATATGAGTTTCTTAGGAGAGTAGGACTTCAGATATCTCTGAACATCCCTGAAATTTACCTCACTGTTGTCACCATCTTCATCATCATCTGATTGGGCCATCAAAGCAAATATTGAATCATATTCATTTTCATCACTTTCAACTGCCATCATGGAGTTGTCACCTGTATCAGTTTCATCTCCAGACTCATTATAGGAGTCTTCCCATGCTGCAAGAGCCTATTTCACCACATTGTCAGCAAATCTCTTCCTCTTAAAGTCTTTGTCAGGAACCGGGTTCCTCTTGGCTGCTTTCTCAGGGTTGTACTTAGAGTACTCTTGCTTTAAGAGAGGACAATCTATGATGAAGTGCCTAGGCTTTCCGCACTTATGGCGGAGATCATAGTTCTTTGGTTTGCTAGAGTTGCCCCTTTTTAGTATTCCTCCATTTCTTCTGACCATCTTCCGAAATCTTTTGGTTAGGTAAGCCATGTCACTGTCCTCCTCACTTGAGTCATTGCTATCAACTTTGAGTACCAGGTTCTTTTCTTTCTTTGGTTCTCTTCTTTCACTGTCTATCTTCCTCTTCATCCCGTAGGTCTTTGGATTTCCAACCAGCTCATCTATGGTCAGCTCCTGCAGTCCTTTTCTTCAATAATAGGATTCATCTTACTTTCCCAACAAATGGGCAAGATACTAAGAATTTTCCTTACTAGCTTATTCCTAGGAATGGTTTCACCAAGTGAGTGTAACTCATTTATGATGGAGGTGAATGGTGTGTGCATATCTTGAATAGATTCATCGTCCTTCATCCTAAAGAGTTCATACTTGGTAGCGAATATATCAATCTTAGATTGCTTTACTTGAGTAGTTCCTTCATGTGTTATTTGTAGAGCTTCCCATATCCCCTTTGCAGTTTCACAAGCAGAATTCTATTGTATTTATCAGGTCCTATTCCACATACCAAAATCTTTTTGGCACAAAAATTCTTCTCCACAACTTTCCTGTCTGCGTCAGTGTATTCTTTTCTGGTTTTTGGCATTGAGAATGAAGTTCTTCAAGTACCTTTGTTGGATGTAAGGACCATCACATATGACATCACATAACTCAGAATCCTCGGCCATGATAAAATCATGCATTCTTGACTTCCACCACCCAGAGTATTGTCCATTGAACCTGGGCGATCTATATGTAGATTGACCTTCTTCAAAATTTGGTGGAGCAGCCATATGGATCCTTCCTAGGTGTTAGCCTAATAGGAGGAACCTACTCTGATACCAATTGTTAGTTTATCTGAGTCCACAAAACTATAAGTACCTGGTCCTCTATGAGTTTTCACTAAGAATACTAATGAAACAATAAGTAAATGAGACAAGGGATTTTTACGTGATAAAATCCCACTCAAGGGGAAAAAAACCACGACCTACACTTGTAGGCTTTCAACTTCCCTAACTTGTAAACACACTATTACAAGCCACTTTGTAATGACTCTATTACAAAGAGTTCAACTCAACTAACTTGTGATACACTTACCATAAAGCCACTTTTTCACTCACTAGTTACAAAGACTTTAACTTATGACTAACTCTAGTCACAACACAAACTTAGAAAGTTTATGGTTTTTCAAAAGGGTTCCTAAGCAACACTTCTAACTAAGAAATTTAGGAATTACAATAAGAACAATAACAAAGTTACAACTCAACTCAGAACAACAAAATACTCGATTTAGGAACTGGTCCGTAGTAGCATTTAACTTTGTTCTTTTGCAGAAGACCCGAATGCTTGAAGTGAATACCAAAGTGTTCAAATGATGTTTTTTTTATAATGCTCTTGTTGATACACCCTTGATGACATCACTTGAATGATGTAAGCACTTGGTAGGTAAAAAGCAAGTGACTACAGAACTGCTGCACTGTATGCACTATTTCTGAGGCAGTTACTTTCCAGTTGTATACAGTTGACTTTCGTACTGCTGTTAGGGACACACTAGAAATCAGTTCATTTACTTGTTTCTATATTTTCTGCAATTGCAGCAGTTTACATTAGCTGGAGTCCAGGCTGGAATCCGTTTAGTGCACCACATATGTCAGGTTCCATAGCTGGTCCTTGACAGTAAGTTTGTTAAATCATCAAAACATAAGACAAAGGCATTGAAAACACATCATCCTGTGTATGTGTCCACATATGTGGGAGATTCTATTATTGTAGATTGTGTCTATCATTCATGTGTGGTTACTATTAGGAGTCTTAAGTGTTACGTCCCGCGGTATAACGTCGATGTTATGCTCTACAGTAATATATTATGATGATGTTACCCTCTGCAGTAATACATTACAATAATGTTACGCTTCGCAATATTAAGTTACGACTGTAATGCACCCAGCAGTATTACATTACGGTGAAGTTATGCTTTACACTATTAAAAGTATTTTCATTACCATCGAGCTATAATCGATGGGCAGGCCCCTATTGGGCAACCTCTGATCAGATGGTAAGCTATATACCGAGCCTGTTGTGGCCGAGCACTTATGAGCAAGCCTAGTTGGTAGAGATACAGAGCCTAGTATGGCCGAGCACCTATGAGCGAGCCTACTACGGTAGAGCAGTTATATATGTATACCAAGCCTTATAGGGTTGGAAAGCTATTTTACTTACCATATTGAGAGAGTTGAGTCAGTATCAGCATGCAAGCATATCTTCAGATTATCTTTGACTTCCAACTACTTGTAGTTATTATATTATCAGTTCAGTTTTAGCTTTCAGTATATTGCCTTACATACTCAGTACATTATTTCGTACGGACGTCCCTTTTCTAGGGGTGCTGCATTTCATACATGCAGGTTCAAACAGATCGGCGGATAGACATTCTCATTAAGTGTTGCCCGAGTTCATCTTAATCGGTAAGCTCCATGCCTTTTGGAGTTGCCGGGTCTAGAGCTTTATGTAAATCTTGGGTATATATGTATATATGTTATGAGTAGGTCGGGGAGCTATTCCGATCATAGTATATCCATTAGCAGAGGCTGTAGACGTATCCTGTCAGTTAGTGCAATATGTTGGGCTGATAGACCTTGTATGTATTTGGTTAGTTTGTCAGCTGTAATAGCCCAATTTTATATTGACATTTAGTCAGCATTCGTAGTTATCTTGCAATATGACCCATGGACAAAGTATGACATCATATGTTCAGAGTCCCTTAGTTGCAAGTTGGTACACAGGGATAGGTGAGGCATCGGGTGCCGGTCCCGCTCCCAGGTTTGGGTTCGTGACAAATGTAGAATTAGAGCAACCCTATCCTAGGGAGTCTACAAGTCGTGTCTAGTAGAGTCTTGTTTATAGGTGTGTCATGCACCACGCTTATAAGCTGGATGTTATAGGGCATTTAGGATTGTCACTCTTTGTTCTTACTCTCGATCGTGTGGTAGAGCTCACTTATAAGAATTCAACTTCTGAAATTCTATTTTATTCGTAATAAGACGATGCCTACATCCAAAAAGAAGGTTTGAAAGAGAGATGGTTGTGGAAGAGCTGAGTAAGAGGAACTGTGTTTTTGTATTATGCCTACGATAGGTAAATATTAGGTCTTTAGCAGATCATGGGTATACTAAAAGGTGTGAGCTTCCTGATAAGAAGTCTTAAGTGGTAGAGCTCACTTATAATAATTCTAATTCCAAAATTCTATTTTATTCGTAATAAGACGATGCCTATATCCGAAAAGAAGGTTGGAAAGAGAGATAGTTGTGGAAGAGCTGAGTTAGACGAACTGGATTTTAGTATGATGCCTACGATAGGTAAATATGAGGTCTTTAGCCAATCATGGGTATACTGAAAGGTGTGAGCTTCCTGATATGAAGCCTTAAGGCAAAAATGCCAATCTGTCACGACCCAAAATCTACGAAGGGTCGTGGTGGCGCCGGACACCTCTGTCAGGCCAGCCAACTAAATTATCAATTAATTCCTCTTTTAATACTTTTGAAAATCTAAGGTTTTTCCTTCCATTTTTATAAATAAAAGTTCACTACTTGAATTTGAATTTAAATAATGACAATTAGTACAAATCCGCTGTAAACCAACCCCAGAAACCCAGTGTCACAAGTACATGAGAAACTACTGATAAGAGAAATAAAATACAATATCCGCCCGGAATACAGTGGGCGAAAAGTAAATACAGTACACTGGAAGGGACTACCCTAGCTGCGGTCGCCTCAAATGATGCAGCTCACCTAGTCCCAGCGTCATCCATGCTGCTATGCCCAATAGGCTGCTAGAGGTGTATATATACCTGTGCAACAAAAATGCACAGAAGTGTAGTATGAGTACGTAATCAACGTGTACTCAGTGAGTGTCCCGCCTAATCCCGAAGGGGTAGAGACGAGATGGTCAATTCTGACACTCTCTAATAGTCCAATGATTATTTATCCTTAATATACATATTAAACAGTGGATTTATTTTATAAACATGATTTTAATCCAGATAGAGGAAACAAGTAAACACATAATTCTTTCATAGGAAATTTTCCAAGATTTCTTTTCATTATTAACAAGATGATCTCGAGCCAGAGTGAGGCATGTAACGACTTAAATAAGTCCAGGCAGCAATACAAGCATGCGCAAATCATACCGAGGCGACGGCCCGATCCAACAGAAATAAATGTGCACTTGTCGAGGGTCGACGGCGCGCCTATAGATGCATCTATTAATCTGCCGAGGCGTTCGGCCCGTTCCAAAATAAACACACACAGACAGATAAACAGTCAGGAAGTCAACGTGGAGCAAATATCCAGGAAAGGTCAATTCTCTTTATTAATTTGAGAAAATGAAGCTTAAGTCTTTTAGAAAATCCAATTATTAATTTAATGTGATTTGAGCAATCTGAGCTATCAATGATTTTACACTTATTCCACATAAAGCATGCTTTTGGGTCCTAAACTACCCGGACAATAGCATAATAGTAGCTACGCACGGACTCTCGTCACCTCGTGCGTACGGAGCCCCCACAAGTAGGAGCACATGATCATTCACTTCACCTATGGGGTAAATTTCCCCTCACAAGATTAGAAAGGAGACTCACCTCGCTCCGAAGACTCGCAATCGGCATTCTACATCCTTCTGAAAGCTTGAACCAACGCACAATGCAACAAACTAGCCAATTAACGATAAACTAATGAGAATATACTCAAATACTTGTTAACAATTCAGATTATACAAGTTTCCAACTCCGTTTATCGAAGATANCTCGAAGATAAAGGCTACCCATGTTAGAAACTCAAATATATGATTTTCTCCTAATTCCATACTCAAAATCGTGGCTAAAATCCAAGGTTAAAATTTTCTAGGTTTCCAACCAAAACCCCAATTTTTAATCTAATTTTCATGCCTAAATCCATACATAATCAATGTATTGAGCTCATAATGGGTGGGAAAAACTTACCTTAGCATGATTGATGAAGATCCTCTCTTGAACCCTCTAAAAATCGCCAAATGAAGTGGGAGAAATGAGTGAAATGAACCAGCCCCAACTTTTAAATAACCCTTCTGCCTTCAGCAATTTTTGCTTCAGCGGAGACCGAACCGCATCAGCGGTTCCGCTTAAGCGGTCCAAAAGCTGCTTCTGCGGCTCCTCTCCAAGTCGGCCCTTCCGCTTCTGCAATCTCACCTCCGCAGATGCGGTCCCGCTTCCGCGGAGCCTCGACTGCATCTACAGTCCCCCAAGCCTTAGTCTAAAACCGCTTCTGTGGCCACTCGTTCGCTTCTGTGGTTCCGCTTTTGCAGTCACCCAACCGCAAAAGCGAAAATACCAGCAACCATATGCTTCAGCACTTCTTCAAAGTCGATTTTTGATCCGTTAACCACCCGAAATTCACCTGAGGCACCCGAGACCCAACCAATCATACCAACCAATCCCAAAACACATCACGGACTTGATCGAGGCTTCAAATCATATCAAACAATGCTAGATTCATGAATTTTACCCTAATTCAAGCTTTATGAACTTTGAACTTTCCAACTTCTATTTCCGATGTTTTAACCCTTCAAAACACGTCCGATTGACCTCAAATTTTGTACGCAAATCATATTTGACATTACGGACCTACTCCAACTTCCGGAATTTAATTCCGACCCCGATATCAAAAAGTCAACCCCCGGTCAAACTCTCCAAAAACCATCAACTTTTTAGCTTTAGCCAAATGGCTTCAAAATGGTCTACGGACCTCTGAATTCACTTCCGATTGCGCCCCCAACTCCAGAATCACTGTACGGAGCTATTCACAGTCTCGGAATCCCAAGCGGACATAGATAACGCTGAAATGCACTCCAAGCCAAACTTATGAAATTTCTTCTAAAATGCTAACTTCCACAATAGATGCCAAAACACTCCCGGGTTATCCAAAACCCGCACCGGGCATACGCCCAAGTCCGGAATCATCATACGAACCTGCTGGAACCTTTAGATCCCGATTCCGAAGTCGTTTAGTCAAAATTCAATCCTAGTTCATTCTTTCAACTTTAAGCTTCCGAAATGAGAATTCTCTTCCCAAATCAACTCTGG
>MU692286.1:3270-17830 GCA_026770625.1 Nicotiana glauca
ACGTTTAATAATTAAAAATATTAAAATTATTAATATTTTCCTAATTATATATATATCACAATAGGCAAGATAAAAATAATAAAAATAGTAATAATTTAGTTCTATAATTAGCGTGTCTCGAAACTTTTATAAGTTTAAGGAGCGTTACAATTTCTCACTTTCTCCTAATTAATTTTTTTTTTTGAACGATTCCTCCTAATTAATTAGTAATAGCAAATTGAAAAACTAAAATGCTTGAGTTCCAAAAACTGAGTCCTTGGACGTTTACCATTAGTTGACCTTTTCTTTTCTCCTTTACCTGACTTGGTTGTGTTTGAATACATGACTTCAATTCAACTACAATTTGATAAATTTCCACAGAAAGCATTATCACAATTCCCAATATTACTGGAAATTAACAAAAATTTAAATATCTTGAAAAGCTTTCTATAATCTATACTGTCTAAGATATCCTGAAATTCCCCTTAGGTATTTTTCCAATATAGTTTGGCTAAAGAGAGTTGTAACATATTGTGAAAATGAGATAGTAAATTAATAATATTCGCCTTTGTTTTTCAAGAAAAAAATTTACTTGATAATTGGTAAGTATATCAAATTTTGCACGTAGATAATCCCAATTCCTGTGGGAGATGAACATGAACAGTAAGGTAACTTGCACTTATCTACTTCCTTGCTAATTTGAAGCTTTTAGATGGATATTCCTATTTGATTAATAGTACTACTTAATTAATATTATACAAAACCACATTAAGTTTGTTGATTTTCTTTTTGAAAAGTTCTTATCATTTGTTGTTCGTCATTCAATTTTAAACTACTCTCTTCTCTCTTTAACTTATACATCTTAACAAAAAGAAAGAATAACATAAGTAATTTTGATGGTTGATCAAAGATTTCTTTTTATGGAAAAAATTAATGACTTTGATTGGGACTTTCCCAAAGGTGAAAAAGGAAAAAGGAAAAAGGAAAAAGGAAAAAGGAAAGAAAAGATAACAAATGAGACGACGACAATAACAACAACCATAATTTCACTAATGGGGTCTGGGAAAGGTAGAGTGTAAGCAGACCTTACCCTTACCTCCAAGAAGACAGAGAGGTTGTTTCTGGTAGACCCTCGACTCCGAAAAGATAAAAGAAGGAAAACAACAAGCATATCAATTGGAAAACCAAATCAAAAATACAAAACCAACAGTAAGTACTATAATCAGAAAGCTAAAACGAAAGCAACAACAAGTAATAACAGAAGTCGAAGGATACGAAAATACACAGATATGACAACACTCGGCTACCTAACCTAACCCTTTACCTTTATTCTCAACCTCCATACCTTCGTATCCATGGTCATGTCCTCAGTAAGCTGGAGCAACGCCATATCCTGCCTAATCACCTCTCCCCAATACTTCTTCGGCATGCTCTACCTCTCCTCAGGCCCTCCAGGGCCAACCTCTCGCACCTCCTCACCGGAGCATCTGTGTTAATCCTCATCATATGCTCAAAACCATCTAAGTCTCGCCTCCCACATCTTGTCCTTCATAGGGTCCACGCCCACCTTGTCCCGAATAACTTTATTTCTAATTCTATCTAACCTGGTATGCCCGCACATCCAATCTCAACATCCTCATTTCAGCTACCTTCATCTTATAGACATAGGAGTTCTTGACTGATGTCACGAACCGAAATCCTAACCTTGGGGTCGTGATGACACCTAACATCCACTTGCTAAACAAGGCGATGTGAGATGTTTAATTAGTCAAATCTTAATAGGTAAAAACAAAATGATGATAAATAATGAGGGATAGGTACTCAAACTAATACAACACCAGCATAAATCATGTAATAACATCTATTCCCAAAGATCCGGAGTCACGAGTACACGAACTACTAGAAGTTTTATAAATAGAGTCTGAAATAAATGCAATTGTTTTGAATAGAATGAACAGTAAAAGAGGAAAGAGAAAGGGGACTTTAAGGTCTGTAGATGTAAGCAGATCTACCTCAAGTCACCGAATGCGATAATCCTAGCTAGTGCACCTCATGTACAGCTAGGACCAGTACCAAAATCTGCACAAGAAATGTAGAGTGTAGTATGAGTACAACCATTCCAATGTACTCCGCAAGTATCGAGCCTAACCTCGACGAGGTAGTAACGAGGCTATGACAGGACACTCATGTAATTTAACCTATACAAACATAGATATATGTACCAAATAGCAGCAAAATAGAGATTTCATATGTATAGTTGGGAGGGGACATGCAAAAGGGGGAAAAGATACTATAACTACCACAAGAAAGACAACACAAGACAATCAAATAAATCATCAACCAAGGAGGACAAATAACATACAATATGAAAATGGCACGACATAACCCTTCGTGCTTTTACTTTCATCCTTACCAAGAAATGATGTCATAAGAGAAATGAAATGGCACGGTGATGTAGCCCAAACTCACACCACAAATATAGGTAGCGAGGCGGTCGATGCAATAATAAAACCCAACGCAAGTCGGGGTCAATCCATAGGGAGTTAGAATTGGAATTAGGTAACATTTAGTGTAATTGTATGATGTGCATCAAATTACACTTCCACATTCTTGTTTGTTGTTTGTACTTCTACTTTAAGCTATTGATTTCATTTATAAAAATAGAAGACAATATTTTTGGTTTTGATTGTTTTTCAAATGATAAAAGATCTAGGGCCGTGACTTCCACCTAGGTGGTTACCTAATGGGTTGTAAACTCTAGGACAAGTTTGATAGGTCGGGATTGTAATATAGCAATCACACGCAATTATTCACTCTATACTATCTGTAGTTTGAGTAATTTTGTCCAATTTGGCTTTCTCAAGTCCAAATGGGTATTGCACAAAACAAGTAATATATGCTCAAGTCGGGTCTTACTATCTTTAGATTTGACCCTTTAATTGGGGCTATCAATTTCTTGAGTTCACCCCACTTTCTTGTTAGCCAAGTTTTTCTAGACTTAGTCTCTCTTTCTCAAGTAGAGACTAAGTCAATCAGGCATGAATCAATGTTTGCAACCATTAATTCTTNTGATATATGCTCAAGTCGGGTCTTACTATCTTTAGATTTGACCCTTTAATTGGGGCTATCAATTTCTTGAGTTCACCCCACTTTCTTGTTAGCCAAGTTTTTCTAGACTTAGTCTCTCTTTCTCAAGTAGAGACTAAGTCAATCAGGTATAAATCAATGTTTGCAACCATTAATTCTTGAATTCAAGCATGAACTAGGCTAAATATCACTAATCCAATCATAAACAAGCCCTAATCAAACATCCATTAAGTACCCACACTAGGGTTGTGCCACAACCCTAGCTAGAAATTTAGCTACTTATGAAAAATGAAGACGTGAAGATAGAATGCATAATAATTGATTACGGAAAGAAAATCTAATGTTTAGAAGCTAATCTGGTACAATATTACTCAAATAGTAAAGAAAAATGGCTCATGTGCTCTACACTGATACAAGTTGACCTAAAAATGATAAAAAATTCTATTTATATTAAGATGAAAATATTTGATAAAATTGCCCTTGCGGAGGTTATACAGCCGCACAATTATGTGTACGGTCCGCACATTGAGCTTGACTGGTCAACTGGGCCTCCTGGGGTCGTATAAAAGTGGGATGCGACCGCACTTCATTTGATTGTGCGGACCACACATTTCTGAGTATGGCTGCACAATTAAACTTGGATTGTAATATGGCTCTCTAAGTCTTCTCTTCTGCAAGCCGCATAATTGTGGGTGTGGTCGTACTTGTCATCCTGCGGCCACACAATTATGGTGCGGTACGCATATTTTCAAGCTGCCCAAAAAACCAACTCTCTAAGAGCTTGTTTGGCCAAGCTTTTAGGAGGCCAAAAGTACTTTTTTAAAAATTTAAGGCGTTTGTCGAAAATGAAAAAGTACTTCTAGCAGCAGCAAAAGCACTTTTTCGGCTTTTGAGGAGAAGCTACAAATTCTAGCTTCTTCCAAAAAATAGAAGCAGAAGCAAAAAGTTAATTTATTTAAGACAAAAATAAACTTACAATAAAATTATATTTTTCAAATTAACCCTCATTAATTTAATTTTTCTTTTTATTTTCCTTTTCCTTTTTTTCTGCTATACATCTATTGTAACGACCCGACCGGTCGTTTCGAGCCCTAGCGCATCGTTCAGCAGTCTGAGGCCATGAGCAGCTTCATTTCAGGTATTCTGACTTGTTCGCATGGTCGGAATTCAAATTCAGGAAGATCAGAGTTAAATTTAAATGAAAATTCTCATTTGAGAAGCTTAAAGTTGAAAGAATGAACTAGGATTGGAATTTTGAGTAAACGACCTCGGAATCAGGATCTAAAGGTTCTAGCAGGTTTGTATGATGATTTCGGACTTGGGCGTATGCCCGGATTGGGTTTTGGATAACCCGGAGGCGTTTTGGCGCCTATTGTGGAAGTTAGCATTTTAGAAGGAATTTCTTAAGTTTGGCTTGAAGTGCATTTCAGTGTTATTGATGTCCGTTTGGGATTTCGAGTATGGGAATAGCTCCGTATGGTGATTATGGAGTTGGGAGCACGATCGAAAGTGAATTCGGAGGTCCGTTGGTCATTTTGAAGCCATTTGGCTAAAGATAGAAATTTGAAGGTTTATAAGAAGTTTGACCGGAGGTTGACTTTTTGATATCGGGGTCGGAATCCGATTCCGAAAGTTGGAGTAGGTCCGTGATGTAAATATGACTTGTGTGCAAAATTTGAGGTCAATCGGACGTGATTTGATAGGTTTAAACATCGGAAATAGAAGTTGGAAAGTTCAAAGTTCATAAAGCTTGAATCGAGGTGTAATTCATGGTTTTAGCATTGTTTGTTATGATTGGAGGCCTCGAGCAAGTCCGTAATGTGTTATGGGACTGGTTGGTGTGATTGGTTAAGGTCCCGGGGGCCTCGGGTGGATTTCAGATGGTTAATGGATCGAATTTGGGTTTAAAACGGTTGCTGGTTGCTGGTATCTGGTTTCCTTCTTCGCGAACGCGAAGCAAGTCTCGCGAACGCGAAGAGGAAGTCACAAATGCGGAGGAGTGGGCTGAGCTGCTACGCGAACGCGAGGAGGGGATCGTGAACGCGTAGAAGGAAAAGGTGGGCCTGGGGTCTTTGGCCTACACGAACGCGAGGCCTTGTACGCGAACGCGAAGGTCTGGGTGACTGACTTTCGCGAACGCGAGCGGGAGACCGCGAACGCGAAGAAGGGCGGACCTGGGCTGGGCAGAATGTTTAAAAATCGGGATTCGGGTTCATTTCACCCATTATTCATGGCTTGGGGGCGATTTTTGGAGAGCTTCAAAGAGGGATTTCGTCATCTATGTTAAGGTAAGTTATCCCCACCACTCTTGAGTTTAATATATCAATTATATATGGTTTTAAGCATGGAAATTAGAGCAAATATTGAGGTTTTGGTTGAAAACCTAGAAAACTATAATTGTCACGACCCAATTCCCAAACCCGGTCGTGATGGTGCCTCTCGTGAAGACAAGGCCAGCCAACAGAACAACAATGCCCCTTTTAACAGTTAATAAACATAAATGAATGGATAAATATGACTTAATGGCATTAATAACTGATATTTACAACCCAACACAGCCCGACCGGGGTGTCACAAGTCACGAGCATCTAAAGAAGTCTGAACACAACTACAGGCCAATAATATACAAAATAAAATTTGAAATCAAAAAACGAAGTCTGGTGCCGCGAACGCTGGCGGTCACCTTGCTAAACTACAATAGTAATACCTTCAATCAGCTATTAACCCGCTTCCGGGTGAACAATAACTATAACTGCACGCGAGGGGCAGGGAGTAAAGTGAGTACTCCAACTCAATGAGTAATATAAGTAAATAATAAATGAGCGGTAAGAAAACATGTAAAGCACTCCATCATGCTATATAGGGCAGTGCAAATCTTTGAGAAAATAGTAAAACCGTGAAATCCTTTCGAAAATATGTGGGCTCAGTTAAAACTTACTTTGAAAATATTCTTTCCAACAGTTAAGCAAATGAATGCGAAGGTAGATGGTGCAAATCAGCACATAAGTCAGCCCCTCGGGCACAACACTCCACTAACAAAATAACACCAAGGTGCCTCGTAAATAGTGCAAGACGTAGCATGGATGCCAATGAATTGAGAGTGTTGAATGTAATGACATGTAGTACAAACACGAACCAATGCATGAATGCAATGCAATGCATATGACTGCTGCGGCGCGCAGCCCGATCCATTTGGGTACCCGCGCTCACTGTGGGGGTTCAGACTCCGGAGGGGCTCCTACAGCCCAAGCGCAATATCAACATCGCATCGCTGCGGCGTGCAGCCCGATCCATCCTCAGTACAGAACATCCACGTAAGCCACTCGGGCAATATTAAAGTAATAGCTATCAGCTCAAAACGTCAGAAAATGTAGCTTAAGTTTCAAATCTTAGAAATATGGCTGAACATTTCAAAAACAGTGTTTAAACTCAGGACTGAAATCAAATAATATGCAAAGTAATGCAAAACAGTGATATCAATCCCTGAAGGATTCGCATAGTTGGCACGAAGCCCAAACATGGAAACCAACCCAATATTATGATGATAACAAGTAGTTTCAGTCAAATACGCGGTAATTTAATCAATCAAGACGGACCAAGTCACAATCCCCAGCAGTGCTCTACCCCATGCCCACTATCCAGCGTGCAAGTCACCTCAATATAGCACTACGATGTGCAATCCGGGGTTTCAAACCCTCAGGATATCATTTACAAGTATTACTCACCTCGAACCGGTGAAATTCCTCGCTTGCGATGCCTTTTCCCTCAAATCAGCCTCCAAGCGCGTCGAATCTAACCAAAATCAGAGCGAATACATTACAATGTGCCAAAGGAACAATACCCAATCGAAAATAATCGAAATATAGCAAAAATCTCGAAACTAGCAAAACCCGAGCCCCGAGCCCACTTCTCAAAAAATTACAAAACTTACATTACCGGATTCCTCGTCTCTCCACGAGTTCATACATACCAAGAACTCCCAAATTCGAGCTCAAATGACCTATCAAATTCCAATTTGAAATATCAAAAACTCAAGCCCTAGCTTCACCCTCTTTTGATGAATTTCAACCCATTTTCATGTTAAATCTAACATAATTTCATGTATTTAGGTCAAGGGACTTACCTCCAATCACACTTAGTCGAAATCCCCCTTCAAATCCGTCCAATAGCTCTCAAGCTCGTTTAAAAATGGTGGAAATAACATAACCCTCGCGGAGCAAAAATGAATATAAAACTCCTACTGGCTTCAGGGGTTTCCGCTTCTGCGGTCCCCACGCCCGCTTCCGTGTGACCGCTTCTGCGGTTTTTGTCTGCTTACGCGGAATTTCACTAAATCACCAAGGCCGCTTCTGCAACACAATTTCCCGCTTCTGCGAAATCTCACCTCCATGCCCAAACCGATTCTGCGACTTCGTGTCTGCTTTTGCGGACTCGCTTAGGCAAAAATACTTCTGCTTCTGCGGAACTTCCCAACTCAGCCTTAAATCTCTTATGCGACCAATCCCTCGCTTCTGCGGAACCGCTTCTGCGGTCCATTTCCGCAGAAGCGAGCATACCAGATACCAGCAAATATCTGCCACCCTCCCAACTTGAATTTCATCCCGTTAGCCATCCAAAATCACCCCGAGGCCCCCGGTACCTCAACCAAAGGCACCAACACATCCTAAAACAATATTCAAACTTGATCCAATCATCAAAACACCTCAACTAACACCGAAATCATCGAATTACACCGGATTCAAGCCTAAGTTTTCTTAAAACTTCTGAAATGCGCATTCGATCAAAAACCCGACCAAGACACCTCTGACTGATCTGAAATTTTGCACACATATCCAAAATCACCTAAAGAAGCTACAGCAACTCTCGGAATTCCATTCTGGCCCTCGGATCAAAATCTCACTTATCAATCGGAATTCACCAAAATACTAACTTCGCCAATTCAAGCCTAATTCTACACCGAACCTCCAAAATCAATTCCGATCACGCTCCTAAGTCACAAATCATCCCCCGAAGCTAACTGAAACACCGAAAATTACATCCGAGCCCTATAACTCATAAGTCAACGTACGGTTGACTTTTCCAACTTAAGCCTTCCTTAAAGAGACTAAGTGTCTCATTTCTTATCAAAACCAATCCAAATCAACTCTAACACACCACATACCGATAACAAAACATGAAGAAGCATAAAATGGGGGAAACAGAGCAGTAACATATGAGACGACGGGTCGGGTCGTCACATCCTCCCCAACTTAAACAAACGCTCGTTCTCGAGCGTACCCAGAGTTGTGCTAGGAGCAACCCAATAGCTGAATGACCTTACCAAGCATATACCTGGGGTGATCCCTCGTCACCCTATCTCGCATAGGTCCGATAACATAATATAACTGAAATTTCACGGTCCATCTAAACCATAAACCGTAGGACCGTATTGCACTTTCCAAAATCATACACAAGATCAGAACCTCACGTCTACATTCAGAATAAACCCGAACCAGCTGTAATAACCCATACCTGCAACCTCAGGTGAAGTCATATGATATATCACATAATTCAAACACTCGGAACAATAGCCTCTATTCACAGTAGTTGCCCACTATAACCAAATACCGATAGAAAACTTCTTACTAGCTAAAGCCTTATTCCAAGACTTTCATATACTGCCAACGACAAATGAAACACGCAATAAACCGCAACCATTGCTCAGATCAACCATTCATGAAGCCACTTCTCTTTGACTAATACCACAACAGATTTTTGGGCTGAACCCCGATATTATCCTTCTAACCAGCTGAGATCAAATCTGTTCGTATTCATTAATGACTCCAACGATCATCTTGAATCCAACACACCACTCTGGTGATATGATGCCTCAATACAGGACAAAGCCACTACTTGCATAATACACGCACCAATAAGAAACGGTCTGAACATACTCAAATCATGACAAATGACTCAAACGAAAGAGCTATAACTCAAGTCCATCAGTATCATCACAACACAAGGCCGAGACCCCGTCTCACATCATAGAGATAAAACACCTGAACCTACCTCGAAAGGTCATAACTCCACGTAGCCTCGCTACTATGTGCGATCCTACCCAAACACTGTTGCACCTGACATATCTCAAGTCGCTACGCTAAAAATCAACAGCCACACACAATTTGATGTCTGAAACCAAGGCAATTCATTACACCCACGATGATACAAATAACATACGACACGCAACCTGATAGGTCATAACCAATACTCCATTTACCAAGCAACACTCAATTACTCTTCCCGTTCGACTTCCTCTATGAATCCTCAATAGAACCACGCCACATGAGCCCATATCCAACAAATCTTAACGTCTCACAGCACAGAAAGCAACTCATAGATCTCCCCAAATCACTATTAAGTTCAATAAAGATCGAATCAACCTATCCCTCAACAATACCACTCAGAACTAACCAAGCTAACTCAAGCCAAATACATAGCCACATCGGCCTGCCAACGAACTCAATACCAAGAAGCCTGAAGCTACTCCTTCCACTACCATAACTCCTGTCGGAGATATACGATATGGTGTCCGGCACTAAATAAATACCGAAATCCACCATCTCGCCCGACGACATGCCCGGCCGCAAGCAACGCATCCGAAAAAGAGTCCCTCAATATTGGAACTGAATCAATGGTAGAAACCTCTACACTGATATCTGCCACAAAGGCCCAATTAAGGAAAGCAATCCTTCCCAGCCGTCCGTTGGTCTTTGGAATACAAACCACTCTGCTAGAGCATAATCCGATGCACCTCGCCACGCAACCTGAGGCATTTTCCAACATAGCCCATAGCATAATAGTCTAGAATAACCCAACACTAAGACAACCAATCTACACCCCAATATCATATCCAAAATCTAATATACCAAGCAAAGAAAGATCCACTCGGGCCTCCAAATCCCAATAGCCACTAACGATACCAATACACACGATCCACAACCACTACATAGTCTGTACCTGAGACTCCTAGTATCCAACTCCATATAGCACACGAATAACTGTACCTAATCCCCAAATTCCACAGTATGAATACATATCACATCTTGAGTACCCAATCATTCCACGAAAGATATTCTAAAGTTCCCCTGTGCCATCAAACAACTCAGATATCAACAGTCGATCTAGCAAGAAAAAGCCGCAATATTACCGAAGTATCATCAATCTAATCATATTACCCTTCTTCCGAGACATATACTCTCGTCAAATCACTTCCAATTAGCAGTACCATTTCCTTGATTACCTGATGCTACCCGTAGCCTAAGAATTTTATGAACTTCTTTTCAGAACTGAACTGTAACTCATATAGCCAAGACCTTCCCTCAATCCCATCTAGAAGAAGAATCATTACATATTTCATGCTTCGCATACCCATAGAAAATATATCCATCTTCAAACCACGGTAAAACCTAACAAGAACTCTCTCCCAATTCCATTCGCACAAGCTAATCTGCTAGGACTGAATCCTTTTATCCAAACAAAGCTAAGCAAGCTGTCGGAACTCAAGAGCTTTGTTGCACGATACCTGTAAAAGCTCATTACCTAGAACACATAAGAAGAATCAACCATATTCTTACCATACTGATTCGGTCTACTATCAAGCTATTCCATCTATCTAATTTCCCTTCTGATTCATCATCAACTTGATATCATTCCCTCGCTGTAGCATCACAATGCCTTAATCCAGGCTTACCACACGAGATTCGAACATAAGACCATACTGTCTAAGACCCATTGGCCACTGAATACTCTCTCAACCATGCCTAGAAATACCACATTCTAGAATACTTTACTCTGAAGAACTTCCTGCGAATTTGAATTCGTTACCTTGACTTTCCAAGTACGGATACATAAGATCCCATAATCAACATAAAATACCACAAGTCTTGACCTTTCCCAATAAAAACACAATCTCTAACCACATACACAACCTTAAAACACCTGATTATCTCATGTAAATCTTGAACACATTAAAACCATTCTCGAGAGTCATTCACTCTTATTCAAACTTCAAATTACCTGACTTAACGAACAGAACCACTCGTGCCTTATTAGCACTCTAACATCGCAGGATATGATCTCATTTTAATACAAACAAACATCTTCCTTCTCTATACACTGAGCATTCTTTATCAACAACAGCTCAAGACATCTTATTATTTTCTCCGATCTACGAAGCACCATATAACCTTTATCAAAATTTTGCTTCACTCATGCCATCCTCGGCTCATTTTCTACAACCAGGACTGATCCGCTAGCATACCTCGAAACGGAACCAACATAGCACATGACCGTGCGATCAGCTAATCAACAGCAACCTCCCCAACTTAGCTCGAAGCCATATATCGGGACACACTCAATAACCCATAATGCTTTTACTCAAATGATGACACAATACCATAGTGATATTAAACTCAAATCATTTACAAGTTTGTGAAAATACATATCATCTAGTACTGTAATCCTCTACACTTCTCGCATCCATCTCTACACCAGTTGAGTTCACTCTCTTAAGAGACTCGAATTTTCAAATTTCAACACGTACCCTTTAATTACACATGAGATATTCTAACATACACATAAGGATCATACCACTTAAGAACACTCCGTAGGAGATATCCCACCGTCTTCACCTCAATTTAGTATTTCAGCATGCCTTCTACCATCATATATGTTACATAGTCATTTAGTCTTCCTGGGTCTGAACTCATACCGCCAGATGTAATGCACTACCCTCCCCAACTAGGAGATACGAAAACGCGCCCATATTCGGGCTACACATCAAATCACAATAGGAATTGAACACTTAACAGTTCATCTATTATCCAGCAGACTTCTTCGTCACTACCAAGTCATATAGATACATCTCGCAGTACTAACATACTCATCCCATAGATATCCAACCTTCATTCTGGTTAATAGGGACAATACCGAACATATAAGTTCAAAACACTTGCTCACACAATCAGCACCTTGATGCTCAAGCCATAGGCAAAGATCCGACCTCAGGTGCTCCAGACTGGCCCAACATCAAACTCACGGAGATCACATCTCGTCCCTTGATCGGGGAATCACAAGCCATCTAGCACATACAATACTGAGCGCTCACGTGCGCATACAGACGTGTGGATGGAATTTGAAAAGTTATATCTCAAGCTGAATCAAGTAAGCACGATAAGAATTCCAAGAAAGTGAAGTTTTCCTAAAGGTTCTGCAGCCTCTCGAGGATAAATACAAACGTCCCCGTACCGATCCGCGAGACTCTACTAAACCTGCTCATGACTCGTGAGGCCTAGTAACCTAGGCTCTGATACCAACTTGTCACAACCCAATTCCCAAACTCGGTCATGATGGCGCCACTCGTGAAGACAAGGCCAGCCAACAGAACAACAATGCCCCTTTTAACAGTTAATAAACATAAATGAATGGATAAATATAACTTCATGGCATTAATAACTGATATTTGCCACCCAACACAGCCCGACCGGGATGTCACAAGTCACGAGCATCTAAAGAAGTCTGAACACAACTACAGGGCCAATAATATACACAAGAAAATCTAAAATCAAAAGACAAAGTCCGGTGCCGCGAACGCTGGCGGTCACCTTGCTCAACTACAGTAGTAATACCTTCAATCAGCTATTAACCCGCTTCCGGGTGAACAATACCAACAACTGCACGCAAGGTGCAGGGAGTAAAGTGAGTACTCCAACTCAATGAGTAATAAAAGTAAATAATAACTGAGCGGTAAAAAAACACGTAAAGCACTCCATCATGCTATATATGGCAGTACAAATCTTTGAGAAAATAGAAAAACCGTGAAATCCTTTCGAAAATATGTGGGCTCAGTTAAAACTTCCTTTGAAAATATTCTTTCCAATAGTTAAGCAAATGAATGCGAAGGCATATGGTGCAAATCAGCACATAAGTCAGCCCCTCGGGCACAACACTCCACTAATAAAATAACACCAGGGTGCCTGGTAAATAGTGCAAGACGTAGCATGGATGCCAATGAAATGGGAGTGCTGAATGTCATGACACGTAGTACAAACAGGAACCAATGCATGAATGCAATGCAATACATATGACCGATGCGGTGCGCAGCGCGATCCATTTGGGTAGCCACGCTCACTGTGGGGGTTCAGACTCCGGAGGGGCTCCTACAGCCCAAGCGCAATATCAACATAGCATCGCTGCGGTGTGCAGCCCGATCCATCCTCAGTCCAGAACATGCACGTAAGCCACTCGGGCAATATTAAAGTAATAGCTCCCAGCTCAAAACGTCCGAAAATGTAGCTTAAGTTTCAAATCTTAGAAATATGGCTGAACATTTCAAAAACAATGTTTAAACTCAGGATTGAAATCAAATAATATGCAAAGTAATGCGAAAATAGTGATATCAATCCCTGAAGGATTCACATAATTGGCACGAAGCCCAAACATGACAATCAGCCAAATATTATGATGATAACAGGTAGTTTCACTCGAATACGTAGTAATTTAATCAATCGGGACAGACCATGTCACAATCCTCAGCGGTGCTCCACCCTACGCCCACTATCCGGCGTGCAAGTCACCTCAATATAGCACTACGATGTGCAATCCGGGGTTTCAAACCCTCAGGATATCATTTACAAGTATTACTCACCTCGAACCGGTGAAATTCCTCTCTCGCGTTGCCTTTGCCCCTCAAATCAGCCTCTACGCGCGTCAAATCTAACCAAAATCAGAGTGAATACATTACAATATTCGAAGGGAACAATACCCAATCGAAAACAATCGAAATATAGCAAAAATCTCGAAACTAGCAAAACCCGAGCCCCGGGCCCACTTATCAAAAAATTACAATATTTACATTACCGGATTTCTCGTCTCGCCACGAGTTCATACATACCAAGAAATCCCAAATCCGAGCTCAAATGACCTATCAAAATCCAATTTGAAATATCAAAAACTCAAGCCCTAACTTCACCCTCTTTTGATGAATTTCAACCCATTTTCATGTTAAATCTAACATAATTTCATGTATTTAGGTCAAGGGACTTACCTCCAATCACACCTAGTCGAAATCCCCCTTCAAATCCGTCCAATAGCTCTCAAGCTCGTTTAAAAATGGTGGAAATAACATAACCCTCGCGGAGCAAAAATGAATATAAAACTCCTACTGGCTTAAGGGGTTTCTGCTTCTGCAGTCCCCACGCCCGTGTGACGACCCGATTCATCGACACGTGAGTTACCGCCCCGTTCTCCCCGTTATATGCTTGTTCATGTTTCAATATATGTACTTGGTGAATTTGAGTCAATTCGGATCGTGTTTGGTAGGAAATGGGATGACTAGTCTCTTTAATGAAGGAATAGTTTGGAAAAGTCAATCGGATGTTGACTTGTGAGTTAGAGGGCTCGGAATCTAATTCCGATGGTTCGGTTAGCTTCGGGAGATGATTTGTGACTTAGGAGA
>MU692287.1:4849-22497 GCA_026770625.1 Nicotiana glauca
AACTCGGGAATGCCTAACACCTTCTCCTGGGTTAACAGAATTCCTTACTTAGATTTCTGGTTCGCAGACTCTAATATAGAGTCAACTTTTTCCTCGATTCGGGATTCAAACCGGTGACTTGGGACACCATAAATCTCCCAAGTGGCGACTCTGAATCAAATAATTAAATCCCGTTTCGATTATCCTTTACTTGAAAAAACTCCCTTCTACCATGCCCTTCGCGGGATGCGGTAGAGCCGAAAGGAGGTGTGACAGTACATATATAAATATAGATATAAACACAATCTGAAACATTGATGACGTGGAGGTGCTTATTTGGCACTTTATTTTATGTGGCAACTTGATTCTAAATTTTGGCACCATGATGATGGATTTAGAAAGATTTTCATTTCTAACACATGTCACGACCCAAAATTCATCTGAGTGAGTCGTGATGGTACCTAGTCTCTAAACTAGGTAAGCCTAACATTTACAGAAATAACATTGATATTCACTAACTTCAAATTAGATAACTCTAAACGGTTACAATTCTCAAAATTGGTAGTACAAGTCATAAGCCTTTCTATGAGTAGTTATACATAATAAATACATCATTGTTCCAGAACAAAAGGAACCAATGGAAATAAGTACAAATGAAGGTGACTCAGAGGCCTGCGAACGCAGCGGCAGGTTTACCTTGAGTCTCCACCACGACGATCCGCATAACTACTATCAATCATATACTTGGATCTATACAAAAAATATATACAGAAGTGTAGTATGAACACACCATAGTTGTGCCCAGTAAGGATCAAGACTAACCTCGGTGGAGTAGTGATGAGGGGCATTCAAGGCACCTACTGGCCTAATAAATTGAACATGATATAACAATAAACTAACAGTGGTAAAGACAACAAAGTAATACCAATAGCATAGGAGAAATCAAACTACCAGTAGAGACAATTAAAGGGAAACACGGATGGTAACGTAAGATAATCAAGTAAATTAACACCAAGATAGCTGGGACACAGACAAGTAAACATGTGCTCAAATAAGGAAGGCGATGTTAACCCAATCAATCACATCATTTTCTAATACACAGTTCCAACCATCTCAAACTCGATGTCTCATATCATAACCTCAATCCCCAAACTTTTAGCACACACGGCACCTTGTGCCCCCATATTTCTATCTCACATTGCACAACATCATCCTCATGCTACTCAGTACATAGCGTCCGTAACAAATGCACTTAAGATGGTCAAAGAGTCTCATTTATATAACATAAAATAAATTACAGTTTCTAAACCCTATTAGGAAATCAGCGAGAAAAGATGAAGTTACTTTTATAAATCATTTGAATGAAGAAAATACCTTTTTCAAATAAAATAAAACATCTAATAAACTATTACCTTTAATATATGATTTATTAAAATTAAATAGTAGAAATTCCTTTTTAAGTAAGATACAATATCATCTGGTTAAGGAAACTATCACGACCAAAAATCCACTAAGGCTCGTGGTGGCACCGGACACCTCTGTCAGGCAAGCCAACTAGAATACTTAATTAAATTCTCGTTATAACAATTTTGAAAATATTTCTTTTATACGATTTAAACAAGACTCAGTATATTCCTCCGAATAAATAATTATTTAAACAACTTTTAAGATTTTCAAATAATCCAAATATATTCCCAGAACCCGGTGTCACAAGTACATGAGCAACTACTGATAAGAAAGATAAAATACAACCTCAGTCCGAAATACGGTGGACAGGGAATAAAATACAAAGGTGAAAGGAACTACACTAGTTGCGGTCGCCTTGAATGATGCAGCTCACCTAGTCCCAGAAACGTCCGTGCTGCTACGCCCAGTAGGCTGCTAGAGCTATATATACCTGTGCAACAAAAATGCACAGAAGTGTAGTATGAGTACGTAATCAACGTGTACTCAGTGAGTATCCCGCCTAATCCCTAAGGGGTAGAGACGAGATGGTCAACTCTGACACTCTCTAATGGTCCAATAATTATTCATCCTCAATATATATATATAAACAGTGGATTTATTTATATAAACATGATTTAAATCCAGATAGAGGAAACAAGTGAACACGTAATTCTTTCATAGTAAAATTTCCAGAATTTCTTTTAAATATAATCCAAATATTTTTAAGCCACAAAAAGGCAATAATAACTTAATTAAGTTCAGGCAGCAGCACAAGCATGCGCAAATCACACCNTCAGGAGCAGCACAAGCATGCGCAAATCACACCGAGGCGACGACCCGATCCAACAGAAATAAATGTGCACTTGCTGAGGGTCGACGGCGCGCTTATAGATGCATCTATTAATCTGCCGAGGCGTTCGGCCCGTTCCAAAAATAAACACACGCAGACAGACAATCAGTCAAGAAGTCAACATGGAGCAATTATCCAAGAAAGGCCAATTCTCTTTAAATAATTTGAAAAAATGAAGCTTAAGTCTTTTTAGGAATCCATTTATAAATTTAATATGATTTAAGCATATAGAGCCATCAATGGGTTCACAATTAATCCAAATATAACATGCTTTTGGGTCCTAGACTACCCGGATAATAGCATAATAGCAGCTACGCACGGACTCTCGTCACCTCGTGCGTACGTAGCCCCCATAAATAGGAGCACATAACCAATTTAACTCACCTATGGGGTAAATTCCCCCTCACAGGATTAGAAAGGAGACTCACCTCGCTCCGAAGATCCATAATCGGCATTCTACATTCTTCCGAAGGCTTGAACTGACGCACAATGCAACAAAACTAGCCAATTAATGACAAACTAATGAGAACATGCTCAAATACTTGTTAACAATTCAAATCATACAAATTCCCAACTCCGCTTAGTGAAATGACCAAAATGCCCTGGGGCCCATGTGCCCGGATTCCGAAATTTCTCGAAGATAAAGGTTACCCATGACCTTAGGAACTCAAATATATAATTTTCTCTAAATTCCATACCCAAAATCGTGGCTAAATTCCAAGAATATAATTTTTTAGGTTTTCCTCCAAAACCTCAATTTTTAACACTAATTTTCATGCTTAAATCCATACATAATTGATATATTTAACTCAAAAGTGATGGGGATAACTTACCTTAACATTGACGACAAAATTCCTCTCTCAAAACTCCCCAAAAATCGCCCAAGCCATGAAGAAATGGGAGAAATGAGCTCAACCCACGATTTAAATCAACCTCACTGCTCTAGTCATTTCTGCACCTTGGACCAGTTCCGCAGGTGCGGTAAAAAAATCGTTTTTGCGATCAGCACTGACCGTCCCCCTTTTCGCTTCTGCGATAACCACTTCCGCAAATGCGGTCCCGCTTCTGCGGAACCTTGACCGCTTCTGCGGTCCATGAACCCTCGATCAAATTTGCTTATGCGGCTCCCTCTACCGCTTCTGCGGGGCCGCTTCTGCGGTCCCCTTTCCGCAGAAGCGGAAATACTAGCAACCAGGAAACTCAGCCTTCCCAAAAATCCCATTTTTGATCCGTTAACCACCCGGAATCCACCCGAGGCCCCCGGGACCCCAATCAATCATACCAACCAGTCCCAAAACACATTACAGAGTTGCTCGAGTCCTCAAATCATATCGAACAACGCGAAAATCATCAATCGACCTCCAATCCAAGCTTTATGAACTTTGAACTTTCCAACTTCTACTTCTGATGTTTAAACATATCAAATCATGTCCTATTGACCTCAAATTTTGCGCACAAGTCATATTTGACTTTACGGACCTACTCCGACTTCCGGAATCGGATTCCGACCCTGATATCAAAAAGTTCACTTCCGGTCAAACTTCTCAAAAACCTTCAAATTTCTATCTTTAGCCAAATGGCTTCAAAATGACCTTCGGACCTCCGAATTCACTTTCGATCACGCTCCCAACTCCAGAATCACCATACGGAGCTACTCTCAGTCTCAGAATCCCAAATGGACATCGATAACGCTGAAATGCACTTCAAGCCAAACTTAAGAAATTTCTTCCAGAATTCTAACTTCCATAATAGGCGCCAAAACGCTCATGGGTTATCCAAAAACCAAACCGGGCATATGCCCAAGTCCGAAATCATCATACGAACCTGCTAGAATCTTCAGATCCCGATTCCGAGGTCGTTTACTCAAAATTCCAATCCTAGTTGATTCTTTCAACTTTAAGCTTCTGAAACGAGAATTCTCTTCCCAAATCAACTCTGGACTTCCCGAAATTCAATTCCGACCACACGCACAAGTCACAATACCTGAAATGAAGTTGTTCATGGCCTCAGACCGTTGAACGACGCGCTGGAGCTCAAAACAACCTGTCGGGTCGTTACAAAAACTTAATTGAGAAACTAAATTGAAATAAAACATAACATTTATAGGAATTTGAATTATTGAAAGGTGTATATATACACGTCGACTTCAAATTTAAAAGCCATATATAGCAGCGTAATAATAATTCCTTTATTTTAAATCACAATATTACTAATAACTTAACGTGACAGGAGGAAACGATTCAACATAGTAAATTTACTTTAAAAATGTATTCACTAGAGTAATAGTTTCAGGGAAATAATTCAAGGAACAATGGCAAGTCAACAACTCAATGTCAATAACCTGATCGTCACAACTCAGTGAAACCCGAAAAATACAAATTATCATAGTCTTAAACAAATGAACTAGGGTCTTCTCAGTATTTAGCTATAACCAATCCCTAAATGAAATGTAAAACTACCGAATAATTTACACAGTCAAAGAGTAATACATAAGCATATATATTGATGTTGCGTGCATTCCGATCCCACCAATCCTCCTTTATTCATCCGTAACAATTATAATTAAAGTAAATAGTATATATATATATATATATATATATATATATATATATATATATATATATATATAGCGTGCAACCCGATCCCACCAATCCTCCCTTATTCCTTATTAACAATTATAATAGAAGTACGCAACCCGATTCCACCGATCCATCCTTATTGCTCCTCAATATATCACCCTTATTTCTTTTGTTGCGGCGTGTAACCCGATCCCACCCGTCCACCCTTATTACTCTTGTTGCGACGTGCAACCCGATCCCACCAGACAATATCAATTCTCCCTTATTCCTCTTCAATATATCACCATTATTCCTCTTGTTGTAACGTGCAACCCGATCCCACCAAACAATAGCTTAAATCAACATCAACAACAAATCCACAACTCAATTACAAGAATTTCTATTGCCAAGAGTATGAGTACACGGCGACAAGAGAATCACTAGAAATCAGGAAGCACAACAACCTTTTATGAAAATAACATGGCATGTAAGGCACGTGATAACTACACAGGCAATAACAACAATTTGGACACGTAGCATATATGCACGGGGTCATAGAGAAACTCACAATTAAGAAGCGACAACACAATAAGAAGGCCAATCACTTCAATTAAGGTATATATGGGTCAAATAACAAGTAAGAGTAAGAGAAAAGCTAACAATATCGTATAGAGCATGTAGAGGTAAACCTAGCAAATAGGAAACCCAGTTTTATCAAGAAACTTCCCAATTAATGAACATAAGGACCTAAGAACCATAAAGGTAAATTTTTCACAAATAAGACCGAGCACACACTCATCACCTTGCATGCACAAGCTACAATTAACATAGAGGACTCAGATCCTAAGGGGGTAGTCCCCACACAAAGTTAGGCAAGATACTTACCTCAATCCGGCCAATTCAACACTCAATTTAGCTTTTCCTTTACCAATTCATCAACGCTCGGCTCAATCTAACAAAAAATGACTTAAATACATCAAACAATGCAGGAGAACACAATTCCAATTAACAAAGCTATGATTCTTATACAATTTGCAAAAAGTCAACAAAATTTAACTCCATGGGCCCGCACCTTGGAACTCGGCCAAATTTACAAAAACTGTATACCCATTCCGATACAAGTTCATGCATACAAAAATTATCAAATTCCGATAAAATTTGGTCCTTCAAATCATCATTTTACATTTTTGAAACACTTTACAAATTTTACCCAAATTCCATCCAAAATCACAAATCAAATGGTGAATTCAATTATATATTAATGAATATTAGCCAAATATCGAGTTAGAATTACTTATCCAGATGATTTCATTGAAAAACTCCCGAAAATTTGCCTCAAACCGAGCCCCCAAAGTCCAAGATGTGAAATAAACCCTAAACCTCGTTTATATAGTGTTCTTTGAACGTTATCACCCCTGTCCGCGAAATTTTAAGTGCGGTCCCGCATCACAGGCCCCGCGGTCGTAGAAAAAAATGGTGCGGCTGCACTTTTTGGTGACTGCACTACTAGGCTTTAGTATTTTGGCCATAGATTTCTCTACAGATGTCCAAATGATGTCTTCTTTACCTTTCTGGAAACTAGATATGAAGGACTACAACTTTAAGTTGTGAATCATCTCAAAATTATTTGTAGATCAAAAGATATAGGCTTCTAAAGTCGGATTAGTGAATTTGTAGATCTGCCCTAGAGCGCCTCCGTGACCAAATTTACGTGGTCCGCGCCCCACCTCCGCCCTCGGCAAAATATTGCTGCCGTCTGCGAAAATTAAGCACTAGAACCATGCCTGAGTTCCGGTAATGCTCGAACTCGCTCAAAACTCACCCGAGGCCTCCGGAACCTCAACCAAACGTGCCATTAAGTCCTAAAATACCATACTAACTCAATCAATCTCTCGAATCACCTCTAAACATGAATCGCACACCAATTCAATCTTAATGGACTTGAAACCTCAAACTTTCACAACCGATGCCAAAACCTATCAAACCTCGTCCAAATAACCTCCAATTTTGTACACACGTAACAAATGACATTACAAACCTACTCCAACTCCCGAAATTCTATTCTGACTCCGATATTATAAAAGTTAACTCTCGATCAAACCTCTCCATCTTCCAAACTTCAACTTTTCCAACTTCGACCAAAATTCCTCAAACTACCCTACGGGCCTCCAAATCTGAATCCATACACACGCCTAAGTCCAAAATCACCATACAAAACTATTGACATCAACCAAAACTCATTCTGGAGCCGTTTACTAAAAAGTCAAATTCCGATCAAATTGTTACGACCTAAAATCCACTAAGGGTCGTGATGGCGTCGGACACCGCTGTCAGGCAAGACAACCAAAATACTTAATTAAATTATCATTTTAAATATTTCCGAAATCACTTCTTTTATACGTTTAAACAATACATAGTAAATTCCACTGAATGAATAATGAAACATTTAACAACTTTTAAAGTTTCTGAATAAACCCATAGATATCCCAAAACCAGGTGTCACAAGTGCATGAGCAATTTCTAAGAAATGATATAGTACAACAACCGTCTGGTATACAATATTGGACAGAAAATAAATACAGTAATCCGAAAGAGACTTGTTGGCTACAGGTCGTCTCTGGAAATGCAGCTCACCTAAGTGTCCGTATCAACCATGCTGCTACGCACTAGGCCACTAGAGATGTATGAGACTATGCAACAAAAATGCACAGAAGTGTAGTATGAGTACGAAAACAACATGTACCCAATGAGTATCCCGCCTAATCTCGAAGAAGTAGAGATGAGAGGTCGGCCTCGACACTTACTAGCGGTCCAATAATGTTATATCATTAATATATTAAATCATGGATTTTTATACACATGATTTTAATTCAATACACTAAAGCAGGAGATCAATTATTTCTTTTCTAGGAAATTTCCAAATTCTTTATCATCAGATACACATACATTCTCTAGCCGGGAAGAGGCATTAGCAACTTCAATAAATTTCAAGGCAAGCAATACAAGCATGCGCAAATCATGTCGAGGGCGTTACGGCCTGATCCAACAATATTTAAATTGTGCACTGCCATATGGTCGAATGACGCGAACCATAGATGCATCTATTTAATCTACCGAGGCGTTCGGCCCGTTCCAGAATTTAAACACACAGACAGTCAATCAAGAAGTCATCAGGAAATAATTATCCAGAGAAGACCAATTCTCTTTTAACAATTTAGAAAAATGAAGTTTAAATATTTTTAGAAACTCATTTACTAATTCGATGTGATTTAAGAAATTCAACTGTCAATAAGATTACAGATATTCCACGTATAGCATGCTTTTGGGTCCTAGACTATCCGGACTTACTCATATTAGTAGCTACGCACGGACTTTCATCGCCTCGTGCGTACGTATCCCCCACAAATTGGAGCACATAACCAATTATTTCACCTATGGGGATAATTCCCTCTTACAAGGTTAGAAAGGAGACTCACCTCGCTCTGAAGATCCATAACCGGCATTCCACGCCCTTCCGAAGACTCGAATCGATGCTAAATGCTCCAAAAACTAGCCAATAATTGTGCAAATTCATTAATATACGATAAACTACTCATATTAATCCAATTTATAACAATTCTAACCCCGATTGAAAGGTAGACAAAAATGCCTTTGGGCCCACGTGCCCGGATTCCGATTTTTTTTAAAGATTAAACTTACCCATGACTCCATGAACTCAATTATATGATTTTCTCTTAATTCCATACCCAAAATCGTGGTCAAATTCCAAGAATATCAATTTTCTAGGTTTCCCCTCAAACCCCAAGTTTTCTACAAATTTCCATGTCCAAATCCGTATATAATCATGTATTTAACTCAAAACTAACATAAATTACTTACCTCATACTTGGTGGTAAAAATGGCACCTCAAAGTTGCTCCAAATCTGCTCCAATGGAAGAAAATGAGGTTGAAATGAACCCAACCCCCGATTTAAAAGAACCTCACTGCCTCTAGCATTTCCGCATCTGCGGTCTCGCATCTGCGAGAAATGGATTGCATCTGCGAAATGGGCCAATGCGAAATGGGCCAAAAGAGTTGGGACCGCTTTTGCGGTCTCGACGCCGCATCAGCAAAACCACTTCTGCGGTTCCTGCCCTGCCCGCTTTTACGATGCGGTCCACCAACCGCAGGTGCGGTTATGACAGAAGCAACAACTTTAACACTTCTCAAAATTTCGTTTTTGATCCGTTAACCATCCAGAATCCACCCGAGGCCCCCCGGGACCCCATCCAATCATACCAACCAGTCCCAAAATACATTACGGTCTTGCTCGAGGCCTCAAATCATATCAAACAACGTTAAAACCACGAATCGACCTCCAATCCAAACTTTATGATCTTTAAAATTTCAAACTTCTACTTTCGATGTTTATACCTATTAAATCACGTCCGATTGACTTCAAATTTTGCACGCAAGTCAAATTTGACATTACAAACCTACTCCAACTTCTGGAATCAGATTCCGACCCCGATATCAAAAGTCCACTTCCGGTCAAACTTCTCAAAAACCTTCAAATTTATATCTTTAGCCAAATGACTCCAAAATGACCCACGGACCTCCGAATTCACTTCTGATCGCGCTCCCAATTCCAGAATCACCCTACGGAGCTACTCCCAGACTCAGAATTCCAAACAGACATCGATAACACTGAAATGCACTTCAACCCAAACTTATGAAATTTCTTCCAAAAAATGCTAACTTCCACAATAGGCGCCAAAACGCTACGAGTCACCCAAAACCTGATTCGGGCATACGCCCAAGTCCGAAATCGTCATACGAACCTGCTGGAACCTTCAAATCCTGATTCTGAGGTCGTTTACTCAAAAATTCGATCTTAGCTAATTCTTTCAACTTAAAGCTTCTAAAATGAGAATTCTCTTTCCAACCCAACTCCGAACTTCCTGAAATTCAATCCCGACCACACGTGCAAGTCATAATACCTGAAATGAATCTGCTCATGGCTTCAAACTGCTGAACGACATGCTAGAGCTTAAAACGACTGGTCGAGTAGTTATATTATCTCCCACTTAAACATACGTTCGTCCTCAAGCGTGCTAAGAATTGTGTTGGGTTGTCCGAAATAACTGTTTAACACCTCGAGCACCTACCCGTGCTACCATAACTCGGCTGGGCACCCTAGCCCGATCAATTTGAAGATATCCTTTTCACTTAAGGAAATAAGCCTTCGAGCCCAATTCCATGATCCAAAATTCTCTGCCAGGCATGTTCCAACATACGCTCACCGCATCAATGACTACACGCAACACCAAAACACGACCACGTACCTTAGCTGAATTCACAACTTGCACCACTTGACTCACCGGATCACAGTAGCATTATTCGATCAAATAATTCAAAATTCCACGAATCTAACGCTCCCATTGCAACCCTTACCTACGCAGGTCTTTCTCTAACTTTTACAACACCTCCACGATGGAGAAGATATGTAGAAATTCATAGCCTACTGCCGAATTCAAAAATCACTAGGTCTATACTCCTGACAAGAACCCTTGCCTCATTATGAACTGAATAATGGTCTTTGCTCCTTAATATGCTTCATATAATCAGATTGCACTGATCCTAAATCCAATGATCTCGTCTCACCCAGTACGAACTGCTCAGGCAATAAGCCACCTCGGAGATGATCAAAAGTCCCATATTATGCCATAACATGCCAATAGGCTATAAACTCGGACGCGATACAAGGGAAATGAACTCTAGAAGGAACTACTCACTCACGCAACTAATATGAACTCCTCTCAGATAATGGAAAACAAACACACATAAGATGAAGTATGAAAACTGCATTCAACACCACACTGTTACGACGCGCAACCCGATCCAAACAACATACCCACTGCAGCGTGCCACCCGATCTACACATAACACTCACCTAAGGAGATGCACATTGAGCTAAAATTCTCATTACAATAAAATACTTAATATCGATCATAAGCACGATAAGTGCATAATACCATCCCTGAGGGAACATATAGCGCTATAAGCTACAAAACTTAAGCACAACCGAGGTGCGATCTACTATCTGAATCTCAATAGCCATTTTGCTCATATAACATCATCTCTACGCGGAACCTCAATATATAAGCAATTCGCCAAGCTATCTCACAACTCACACGGAGCAACGTATCATTACATGAAATAACTGATGACGAAATAACACCCTGACTACTCTTCCATAAGGAGCGTATTACTGAAATAACACATCTGGCTTGATATAGAGCCCATATTCATATTTGAATCCATCCACAGGCCTCAAGCTAATTCTGATCGCACTTAACTAGGCTAATAACCTTTTAAAGGTCCATAATAACTCTCCTTTCTCTCATAACACATAAGAACAACCATCATGACCGGAGTAATTATCCACAGTCCACAACTAAATAAATCAAGTGCCCTCCGTGCATCAATTCCCAAATCAATGATATCACCACAATCTTCATACTTGGTTTAATTCTCCAACCAATCAAGTGACTACATGTGACACTCATACAACCTTCGTGTGGGGTACTCTCCCCACAACCTTCCGTAATGGATAACCGGTTTGTACATCCAAACCACTGACCGTATTAACGCTAAAAAATGATCAAGGATCCTTAACCAGGACACAAAGCCTTTTCACAAAACACTGATCCCAAGTGAAGCTGAAGATAATACCAACTTTCTTTAAACATCGAAACTTCTTTCCTGCTCATCCAAGCTCGTGACCTCCTTGCCAACACCAAACTGCAACCTAGATCCTCACTTCGAATTCCATACCACTCTCTGCACCCAACATGCCAATATACGATAGAACACGATTTTTCATCACAACTCTGGAACCACTAATAGATTAACACTTCATCATATAAAAGCTTTTCAATTAACTCACTTTCGGAGAACCATAGCAACACCCAAGTAAATTCTCATAATCATAAAATATGCAAATCTCTAAGTAATGTCTAAGACAACACAACCCTTCCAGAATCTGCCTACATGTAACATGCCATAACAGTAGGATACTTCTGAATAACATCGATTACGGCGGCTGACAAGCCTCACACCCACTGACACAAATCACTTGTATAACTCGATCACGTTGAAGGGACTAATCACTACCACTAATATGCCAACTCAGTGTTGGCTAACCAATCTATCTTCTTCCAATTTATCCTTGATTGCCTTATAAATAATAACTCCATCCAACACATAACACACTCAACCCGCACTCATCCCGAGTGACCATGAATCATGAGACTCTATTGTCTCAAATCCCACGAACCATTCCAGACCTCCCAATTGCTACACCACAGGTCAAAACATCATAGAACATTCCGGTCACCTTCTCATAAGCCGCTATAAATCTTGATTCTTAACTGTATCTATAGGCTCGAAATCATTAGGCATCATACTTCACCCCTTCGAATTCACTAGGACCGTTATTGAGAGCCACCCGCTCTGACTTGGCCCCAATATAATCAACTCCATGATTCCTCTAGCACAAGCATACCTTCTCGGCGGAGTACCCGACAGAACCATTTGCCTTGGCATGATCACGAGTTCATAAGGCCAACTATAGCACACGCTTATCAATTCCCTTGCTCAAATTACCACTTATGTCCCTTTCGCGTTGCAGAAATATCCCATCAATATGCTAATAATAGAAACTTCGCAAGAAGATAACCATACAATCCAATTGTAGGCGGTGGGAATCTCCCACTTATCTTGAAGCCATTATTACACAACTCTGAAATTTACCAAGACTCCTTATCTTTTATTGACGTAACCATGTGCAATCGACCGCAAAAATTCCAGGAAATCTTTCTGCAAAACCCCATTTTATACTCTGAATCATTGACCACATTGGCACGGCCGATCTCCTTGCAGTATAACCAATAGAATTCTTCGTAGAAGCTTCATCAACCACGCGACCGGTGACCTGCTCACAGGGAATAACCCACCTGAGCCCGAGCTCACTCTCTAGCTGCACGAGTCCATTCATCCCCCGTGGACATCAATTAAATGCGCAACAACATCCTCCAAACTCAAAGTTAGGTTGTATCCTCCTTCATTTCAAGCTGCTCTCTTCTGTCATATCTAATTTCCTGCTAAAACAGCCGATATTTCAAATTAAGTTCGTAGACCCAGCCACCGAATCTACATACTGCTCTCCCACTTTGGGTAGACTCACTTCCTTAAGAAACTACTCGACCTCCACTTCTTACACCTGGCCTTATGGAGGTTTAACCCCCGCATGACACTTCCCACACGTCCCTCATAATCCTTTGCTACTCAGCTAATGCCTTAGATCGAAATCTATCTTGGTAGAATTTGAACCAACAGACCGCTACTCACTTTTAAACCTTTTCGAAGATCATCTTTCTTGAGCCTTCAGTATTAGGAATACACACCCAAATCCTGAACTATCGCACCCCACAATCTCTGACAACCATTTCTCTAATATTATTTTACAATATCTAGCCCCAAAAGCGAGTTGCAGAAGACCATAACACCGGCGAACTTAGTACATTCAACAAAGACAATGACACCTCATCACGGATGAAAATTCCGCCATGCTTGCAAACACCAAGACTCGTTACTCCATCAACCCAAATATGAACATTCATAGGCCAATTGCTTTCCCCTTGCCGGGAATAATTACCAAATATCTAGATCATGTAATGAGTAAACCTCCCTTCAAGTCATTCACTGCCACGATACATAGGCAAACATTCCACCATCATATCAATACTGCAGAACAATCTTTCATAAGCATCATGGCAACTTGTGCCTAACCTCAGAGCTCTCAGAAGTACCGCTACTGAGCTAAAACGACAGAATATCCTTCCACAAGGCGATGATAATAGCTCAGACAACTATGCAGGGGGAAACACCCCGCACTGCATTGGTAGTACCGTAACAATTCTTCACTTCTCGATTTATAATAAGCAGTTTGCATCGCATAAGATTGAACAGGAAAAAATTAAAGGCATAATTCTCCAGGGATCAAATCGCACGATGAGGAATCAAGAGTGGAAGTACTCCTAACAGTCCTGCAGCCCCCCCCAAAGATAAGTACAGACGTCTTTGTACCAATCTGCGGGACTCTACTAGAATTGCTCATGACTCGTGAGACCCTAGGAACCTAGTGCTATGATACCATATTGTCACGACCCAAAATTCACTAAGGATCGTGATGGTGCCGGACATAGCTATCAGGTAAGCCAACCAAAATACTTAATAAAATTCTCGTTTTAAATAATTCCGAAATCACTTCTTTTATATGTTTAAACAATACATAGTAAATTCCATTAAATGAATAATGAAACATTTAACAACTTTTAAAGTTTCTAAATAAACCCATAGATATCCTAGAACCCAGTGTCACAAGTGCATGAGCAATTTCTAAGAAATAAGGTAGTACAACAACCATCTCGAATAAAATATTGGAAAGAAAATGAATACAGTAATCCGAAAGAGACTTGTTGGCTGCGGGTCGTCTCTAGAAATGCAGCTCACCTAAGTCTCTGTATCAACCATGCTTCTACGCCCACTAGGCCACTAGAGATGTATGTGAATGTGCAACAAAAATACACAAAAGTGTAGTATGAGTACGAAAACAACGTGTACCCAATGAGTATCCTGCCTAGTCTCGAAGAAGTAGAGACGAGAGGTCGGCCTCAACACTTACTAGTGGTCTAATAATATTATATCATTAATCTATTAAATCATGGATTTTTATACACATGATTTTAATTCAATAGACTAAAGCACGAGATCAATTCTTTCTTTTCTAGAAAATTTCCAAATTCTTTATCATGAGTTACACATATATTCTCAAGCCGGGAAGAGGCATTAGCAACTTCAATAAATTTCAAGGAAATCAATACAAGCATGCGCAAATCATGCCTAGGACGTACGGTTCGATCCAAATAATATTTAAAATGTGCACTACCAGAGGGTCGAATGGCGCAAACCATAGATGCATCTATTTAATCTATCGAGGCGTTCGGCTCGTTCCAGAATTTAAACACATACAGACAGTCAATCAAGAAGTCATCAGGAAATAATTATCCAGAGAAGACCAATTCTCTTTTAACAATTTAGAAAAATAAAGTTTAAATCTTTTTAGAAATTCATTTACTAATTCGATGTGGTTTAAGCAATTCAACTGTCAATAAGATTACAGATATTCCACATATAGCATGCTTTTGGGTCCTAGACTACCCAAACTTACACATATCAGTAGCTACACGCGGAGTCTCGTCACCTTGTGCGTACAAAGCTCCCACAAATAGGAGCACATAACCAATTATTTTACCTATGGGGACAATTCCCTCTTACAAGGTTAGAAAGGAGACTCAACTCGCTCCAAAGATCCATAACCGACATTCCACGCCCTTCCGAAGACTCGAATCGATGCTAAATGCTCCCAAAACTAGCCAATGATTATGCAAATTCATTAATATACGATAAACTACTCATATTAATCCAATTTATAACAATTTCTAACCCCGATTGAAAGGTTGACAAAAATACCCTCGGGTCCACGTGGCCGGATTCCAATTTTTTTTGAAGATTAAGCTTACCCATGACTCCATGAACTCAATTATATGATTTTCTCTTAATTCCATACCCAAAATCATAGTCAAATTCCAAGAATATCAATTTTTCTAGGTTTTCCCTCAAACCCCAAGTTTTTCTACAAATTTTCATGTCTAAATACGTATATAATCATGTATTTAACTCAAAACTAATATAAATTACTTACCTCATGCTTGGTGGTGAAAATGGCACCTCAAAGTTGCTCCAAATCGGCTCAAATGGAAGAAAATAGGGTTGAAATGAACCCAACCCTCGATTTAAAAGAACCTCACTGCCTCCAGCATTTCCGCATCTGCGGTTAGGGGACCGCATCTACGAGAAATGGACCATATCTTCTAAATGGGCCAAAAGAGCTGGGACCGTTTCTACGGTCTCGACGCCGCATCTGTGGAGCCGCTTCTGCGGTTCCTGCCCCGGCCTGCCCTAGGCCGCTTCTTCGATGGTAGGACCACATTTGCGGTCTCGCACCTGCGGTCCACAAACCGCAGGTGTGGTTATGACAGAAGCAACAACTTCAACACCTCTCAAGATTTCATTTTCGATCCGTTAACCATCCAGAATCCACCCAAGGCCCCCCGGGACCCTATCCAATCATACCAACCAGTCCCAAAACACATTACGGACTTGCTCGAGGCCTCAAATCATATCAAACAACTCTTAAACCACGAATCGACCTCCAATCCAAGCTTTATGAACTTTAAAATTTCAAACATCTACTTTCAATGTTTATACCTATCAAATCACGTCCGATTGACTTCAAATTTCGCACGCAAGTCATATTTGACATTATGGACCTACTCCAACTTCCGGAATCGGATTCCGACCCCGATATCAAAAGTCCACTTCCGGACCTCCGAATTCACTTCCGATTGCGCTCCCAATTCCATAATCACCCTACGAAACTACTCGCAGACTCGGAATCTCAAACGGACATTGATAACACCGAAATGCACTTCTACCCAAACTTATGAAATTTCTTCCAAAAAATGCTAACTTCCACAATAGACGCCAAAACGCTTCCGGGTCACCCAAAACCTGATCTGGGTATACGCCCAAGTCCGAAATCGTCATATGAACCTGCTGGAACCTTCGAATCCTGATTCCGAGGTCGATTACTCAAAAATCTGATCTTAGCTAATTCTTTCAACTTAAAACTTCTGAAATGAGAATTCTCTTTTCAAACCAACTCCGAACTTCCCGAAATTCAATTCTGACCACACGTGCAAGTCATAATACCTAAAACGAAGCTTCTCATGGCTTCAAACTGCTGAATGGCACGCTAGAGCTCAAAACGATCGGTCTGGTCGTTACACAAAATTTCACTGCTTAAGCTTCCAAACCTAGATTCTTTCTTCCAATTCGACTCCGATTCATCCGGAAACATAATCCAACCATGCACGCAAGTCGATACACATAATATGAAGCCGGTCGTGACCTCAAACTGCCAAACTAAATGCAATTACTCAAAACGACCAATCGGGTCGTTACAACATATAAGGTTATAAAAATAAATATTTGGTCTAACTACCTTTTTTTCCCTTTAATCCGTGATCAAATTGATTAAGTCATGTTGCACAAAGATTCTAGTTTACTGGTTTATTAGGATGATTCAGTTGCATTATATATATATATATATATCACTACACTACCCCTTGACAGTCACAATCATAATGAAAATGACTCATTTCATCGTGACTGGTAGACTTGAACATCGTTCCTACATGACATGATCTATTCAATCAAACACTCACAATTTACTTTTATTGTACAAATCTTTGATAGCACGAAAATTCATTATCAACTATTTGACAACATGTTGTGTGAATTATTAGGACGAATGATAGTAATTTTTCTAACGAAATTACTCATGTAATTAGTACCTAATTATAGGGATGAATGATGCATTTGTATATGATTATGTTGCAATAAACTCTTGGTTTGATAACTATCCGTAGAATTAACTCCTACTCTGAGGGCGTGTTTGGTACGAAGGAAAATGTTTTTCATGGAAAATATTTTTCTAGAAATTTTTTTTATGAAAAATGAGTAGTTTTATCATTTATTTTCTCTTGTTTGGTTGGTGAGTGAAAAATATTTTCCGATTTTTTTTTAGTGTTTGGTTGGAGAGTAGAAAATATTTTTTTATGCTACTCTTCTCCCCTCCCCATCCCTC